>JARKIE010000332.1:0-99625 GCA_029378255.1 Mycena rosella | reverse complement strand
TCGCTACTGCGGGCGTTTCAGGCTCCACCTCCGGCTTGGCTGCTGGAAATCCCTGTGTCTCTTCAGGAATCGTCTTGGTCGTCTTCTCGACCACGGGTTTTCGATTTGGAGGTTTCGGGCGAAGTATCGGCCGAAGTGACAATCATGCGGGTAGCTTTCTTTGCCCTGCGGAAATCGACCGGCCAGTCTTTTTCATCGTCCGAACCCACTTTGGGCAACTTCCGCTTGGCCGAAGGGCTCTTCGGCCGAGCCTCGGGTGTTGTCTTCTTCTTCCCCTCCACCAATTCGACACCTCTTCCTTCTCGCTCGAATCGTCCCACTCAACTTCGGGCACCGACTCGAAAAAATTGGCCGTCTTCAATGCTGTACGCAGCCACGAAGATTGTTCGGCCGGCATTGGAAACTGTTCGCGCATTCCATCGAGAATGGCACGCAAAGTGAGCTCGAGGGCCGAGATTTGAACTTCACGTTCGCCCTTGCGTCGCAACATCCGTTCGAAACGGAGTTGAGATGGCGCTGGTTCCCACGCAGGTCGTCTATGCGGGTGTTTCGAATTGGGACCCCCGCCGACTCAACCTCGGACTCGGACGAACCCTCAGGCGATCGCTCCTCACGACGCCTGTGGTACGCCTTCGCCTTTGGCGCTTTCCGACTTCCGACTTCCGACTTCCAGGTCTTCTCCCCCTTGCGCTTGTTCATCCGGGGGTGCGCGTAGTTCACAAAGGAACACGAGACCTTGCGCTCACGGCACAAGGTAAAGGCCCAGGACTTGCGCTTCGTTGACCTTGAGACAACGCAGATCTCGTTTTTCTTTGTGCAGGCCACGCATCCTGGACTCAAGTTAGTCTTGTCGACTTCCGGTCACTGCGACGCACTTTTTTCCAGCGAATTCCTTATCGCTATCCGTCTCGTCATTCACCTCGTCGGACTCCCGAGGATCGACGCTCGGCGATACGCCGTGCCTCACCTCCATCTCCTCGAACTCCTCTTCGGCCGCTTCCTGGTCGATGGCGCGGATTTCCTCCAACGCCTCGTTGATAATTTGGAGTCCTCGGCCGAGAACCTCATATTCGACGTCGCGGTTTGCGCACGCGCGGCGGCATCAGCGCGTCTCGCGTCCTGATCCGACTTCCAGGCAGCGCCTTTTCTTCCTCATCCTCCTCCTCGTCCTCCCTCGTCGCCTTCCCCTTGCCCTTTGCATTCCTCTTGGCGCGCTTCGCCTTCTCGCGCTTCGCGGCGCTACGCTCAGCCGAGCTCGGATGCTTGTGTTTGCACCCTCTGTCGCTGTCGTCACTGCCAGTGCCACCGGCCATGGCGTGCTTGCTCGTCGTAGCGTTGGGGCCCATCCTCGGTAGTCGGAAGACGGAAGATGGGGGTAGGAGGGAAGAGTTGATGCTCTGTTGATGCCCGCTTGCTGCGGCAAAGTCAACAGCACGTGACTTTCTGTCATGACTCACTCGGCTGCGCATCGGAAATAATGGTGTTAATCGGAGATCATCGGACTTCGCCAATTCTGGCACGTCTTTCAAAATTCCTTTCAAGTTGCACACTAACATGTCCTCACGTTTCTCGAGGGCGAGAAACCCAAGAGGGGGATACTGTTATATTCGTGCACCAGGCTTCGGCTTGATCCGATCTTCCGACATCCGACTTCCGGATCTCGGAAGTCAGATGAACAGAACATCATCGGGTTTTCACGCAATGAAGGATTACTGAGTGTTTCCTGTTTAACCGTTCTTCGACATCGGACCCCGCTCAATCCCGCCCTTCTTACCTTGTGTCTCGAACTCGTGGCTCGTGGGACACACACGAGTTCCTCATCCACATGCACGAGTTTCCTCATCCAGTTGGTCTGTGTCCTTATTAGGATGATTCCTTGTACTCTACATGCGGACTACTTACTTCTTCGTCCGCATTCGGACTACTTATTATTACCTCCATCCGACATGTTACTTATACCCATAAAGGTAGTTGATAACGGACTTAGTATAAATACGGTCTTGTAACGTCCTGTACTTCAGTTTGATTATTAACGTGCTTTGCCCTCCGCTTTGCATCTTGTGTCGTATTCCGGATATCCGACTTCCGGTCTTGCTTCCTCCGCCCCGCTGGCCTTAGTAGTACGCTCCACCCTTATTCCCTGTGGTGTTTGCGCTCTTACATATATCGTTGATCTTCCGACTTCCGGCATCTCGGAAGTCCGTCGGTCAACGCCCCTCCATCGGCACGGGATATAACAGATTTGCCACTTGGAGGGCAATCATGAAGCAGCTCATCGCATACTTCAAGGGTGTTGCGGACATAACAGCACTGTGAAGAAGTTCATGGAAGGTGCCGTTTCATGGAATCAGTTCCTGGGTGAAGGCAGGCTGCAGGTGTGGGCAGGTGTGCTTAGCTCACATAAAGATGTGTTTTAAACACTAGTATCAAGATGAGCTTGTGAGTTTAGAGCGCCTGAGCATGCTCCACAGTTGAGAGTGTCTTACCATGGGCACTCTGTGTTGTGCATGCAATTGCTGCACATCATGTACTGTCAATGCAACCATCTGCCAGGGGAACTGCCTCCATACAGGCCTTCCATAGGCCCTACCATCGAGCCCTTCATGTCAGCTGCACTGTCTCCACATTGTGATCCCACACAAGATGCTCACTCGGGCTCGAGTCAGCAGCAAAGCCTTCATCATTAAGGGGCTGCACTGGACCTACCATGGATAGCTGACCCCATGCCATGCTACGAGCACAAACTCCTCATGCTCAGCATGGGGAATGAAGCTCTTTTCCGTTGATGCAGGGAGTGTGGGGCGGGCCTGCACATTGTCGGGGATGAACCCAAGGACGAGTGCGCAGGCTCATGTGCAAGCTCTTCATGCTTGATATGGGGTATGTATTTGCTATGTACCCTGGATATCTTGTGGACCTGCGCGCACTGGGACACATACCTTGGGTCTGGCAGAGTGGGCCGTGCACTCCCTGACAAAGAGCATGGTCTCCAGCAAGCACAAGCTCTTTACACTTGATGTGGAGGATAAGCTGACGGCATACCCAGGGGACCTTGTAGGATCTGGGGCATGTGTCGTGATTGTTTTCTTCAATTATTTTGCTCCTATCCGAAACGAATATCTACTAATGCTATCCCAGAATGTCCAGAACAATACCGGCAAGCTCACCACCAACGTTGCAAAGGAGCGCAAGCTCTCCACACAGAGCTCTCCACCAGCATCTTGTCCTTCAAAAACACGCCCATAGCCGTCACCAGCAAGACGGACCCCTATGTTGCCAACACGGCCATCATGCACCAGCTCACCAAACAGGTGCACGAGGAGACCCTGCTCCAAAATTGATCATCATCATACAGCAGAACAGCATGCACTTCGAGGAGGGCATTGTGCATGCGCTGCAGGCTATGTGGCAGACATACAATGAGTGGCAGGTGTGCATGGGTGCGTTGATTGTGAGCATCCACACGGAACTTGCTGCGTACATCGCACACCTCACACTGCACTGCAAGTGGCTTGCATTCAGCAAGCACAGGGACCACCTGCTCGACCCGGAGACATGTACCCGAGCCACGACGACCTGAGCGTCGCCCCTGTGCACATGGGGCTGCTCGAGCGCAAGAAGCTATGACAGTATTTATCGTCATTTATTCAGAGTCAGTAGTCCTGGTTCTTGGTCTCAACTCCTCACTTTTTCTGGTTGTACCCTGCAGACCTAGATTTATAACCAATACTCTGTGCTCTACACACTGTTGATCCAACTTGCATGAGCTACCCCATGGTCTCCACTTCGCAGTGCTGAGCACCATCGACCATGGGGAGGTTCGGGTGCTGTTTCCCCACGCTCGACCCGTTTTGGGCAACATCAGCACTTGATCAGCACAGCCATCAACTCACTGTGGGGAGGGTGTGTGAAGGCACGTCAACAGGCCACCTCCAATTGAGCTATGGGTGCCCATTGGAGTCCCTCTCCTCCTTCTATTTTTGCAGCGACAAATAAGACACTGGAAATGGGTTTTCAATCATAGGGAAAAAAACCCCAGGAAATCTGCTGTGAAAACTATGCTACAGTCATAGAGGGAAAATGGAGCACTAGCCCGGAATCTCATTGATAATCAGGTACTTCCTCAAGACTGTTTTTGGAGTTACAATCCTCAATGGGTCAGCCGATCGCCCATCAATGATCGTAACTGCTACAGCCCCCGAGTCCCCATTGGCTCCCCACAGTTTGCACATGGCTTCCCCATGGTATAAGCATTCTGAAAACCAGATATATATAAATATGGCTTGTATATTGGATATGGAAGCCAGAGAGCCAGACCAAAGTACTAAGCCTTGAGACTAAGAACTAAGAACTACAACTTACCGTTTTGGGTATAGATCACGTGACTGAATCCTAGAACCACGAACCTCGAACCGCGGACATGCCGAAAACCCTGGTCTCAGCCTTCGGAGTAGCCAGAAACTGTGGAGTGCTGACTGATGACTACCCCGAATCTGCAGAGTGTGACTATGGACTATGAATAAACCGCGAAAAAAGATCTCATAAGAAGCGCTACACACACACATATGTGCTCTCATCCATGGGGTTTCAAACGCCTTGGTTGTCTGCTGACCCATTTACTCCTTCTTTACAACGACACATCTGCTATATAAACAACCACACTCCGAATTAAATAAACCTAGCACCGAGGTGCACTGTTCACAGCGACAGAAAACATTCCCCCTAGAGGACATACAATTCTAAAACTAGCCCGGGTTACCACCTCACTCAGCAGTTTACGAAACCACAGTCCACATCACACCGCTTACATGAAGCTATAGATGAAGGTTCGCGTTCGAGCGGAAAGGACCCCTTCAACACACCCATAATTTGGTACAGGGAACTTATGGTCTTCGGGGAATTCAGGAAGCCTTTCTGTTTCTTGTTTATGAATTTGTATGATTAGAGAAGCCCACCGAATGTATGTTCAACTACATAGGCTGACAGAAAATATCTGTCCTGGCATAGAAATCAGGATGGACCCATTGGCCTTTGAGACCGGACAATACTCTCATTCCGCTCGCCGCTGTACGGTTTTGCCCACCAAGCAACACAGAGTGACGAAGGAGAGACAGGGGTGCTTGCAGCTATTGATCCACAACTATCATTCAAGCTCCACTGATTGAATCTCACCATCAAAATGCCGCCAATCACACCGCCGGCCTCCCAAATCCCCGGCATTTCCAACTCCCAAACCGTGACGGACTCACGTTGTCCGAGTCGCCGTCCATCTGTTCCCTTCCACAACGGCGACCACAAGCTTCTGCCACAACCGCGATGGAAGGCCGTTTCTTCCGCAACAACCCCGACGAGCGGAAGTCATTGACTCTGACGGCCCCAGAACCTGTCGCATCGCTGAGCCCTCGACCAGTTTTTTGGTGAACCCTTGTCCGGATATCAAGGAGTTCAACGTACATACCTCCACCACATGGGTTGCATTTATTCCTGGAACCAACTTGATTCTCTGCATACTGTACCGGCGTGTATGTAGGTAACACTCCGGGGAGCGTTACGCACTGAAACAGGTCCCGAGTTAGCAACCACTGCTGCGTTATGTATTATGTTCATCAATTTAGGCAATCGATGGGTGGAATGTTTGGATGAACACAGTGTATGTTGCAGCAGTTTTGGATCCTCCTTCGGGTTCCTAACCACATGCAATAGCAGCAGGGATGGGGCCCATTTTAGGAGAGGGAATTATAATTTTTCACAAGGGGTGTTTTTCCAACAGGTTCAAAGTTAGCAACCGAAGGGATGTTACACGTTACGCCCCGAGATTTAGGCCACAATTTTGAGGGCCGTGTTATGCGTTACATTGCTTCCATACACGCCGGTACACCGTACAGTAAGCGAGGTCGGAGACATCTCTCGACTTAATGATCGGCCTTGATCGGCGCGTTCTTAGCGCCCCGGCAAACCATCGTTTCCCCATGCAAGCTGCCATTACGTTGCGTGCACCCCGCCCATTTTAACAGCGGCCTTCATTACTAGCTTGAGCTTACAACCTTCAGTCAGCCTTAGTCAGGACCAGAATCTTCTCAGGTCCTCCCCTACATCGCCGATATACGACCCCCGCCCTCCACTGGCACGCATCCAATTTCCACCCCAATTGTTATTTTTGCCACTGATTTCTGTGGCTGCTGTCCGACTCAATGGTACAACAACAAGACTCCTGTCCTTCAACCTGTTCGACTCAGTGGTTGCCGTGCAATTATTCGAGGGTCCTCCTTTGAACAGTATTTTATGCACGGCAACCAGTGCGGTGCACGTCACGATACAATTAAATCCCTGCTTCCGAGGAAGATGTGCAAGCTGATGTGCTTGACGATGCGCCTCGATGCGCGCAACCGGGTGCTGATAATTCTTAACGAAGGTTCTTCTGACTTCCCGCCTTGGCAACTTGCCCAACCGCAATATCCAAGAATAAATGCCTCGCCTCTTCCTCGCCGTATAAAGGGCCGTGCAGTTTTCGCAATTTCTTTAACCACCTCTCTTCTCTTCGCACACCGGGCACAGACCCTTCTTCATCTTTCTTTCAAAGGGCTTCTTCCCCGTCTTCGTGCTAGTCACTCCTCATTTTCGGCAACTCCTCCCTGCTCTCCATCCATCCTTCTTTCGTGCGAGACACAATGTTCTTCAACACTTTCCTCGTTTTTGCCGCCGTCTCCTCGCATACTTTCCTCAATGCCCATGCACACGGTACAATTACCGGCGTGACTGGCGCAAATGGAGTTCAGGCCGCTGGGTACTTAACTCGGCGTGCTCGCATTTTCTCCCATCATTGACCCCCGCCCTTCAGGTTCGGCATTATTGCTACGACCCCGCGGGACGGCAGCACACCCAAACCCTTCGAGCAGGTTCGTTTATTCTACAGAAAGAGAGGCCAGGTCACTAAACCATTTTACAGGACACGAGCGTGATCCGCGACAATGCAATCGCTTCCGGAAAGACAGGCGTCTGCGGAAGCACCAAAGCCGGCGGGAACAACGACGTCGCCAGCCAACTCGCAGGTTTATTTCCTTACCCCTCTGCTGTCTTTCCATCGTTGAGCAAGATTATGTCTTTAGCGGCATCCCAAGCCGGCCTCCCAACGGCAGCTGCCGATGGTTCGGTGACCATGACCTTGCACCAGGTGAACCAGGACGGTGCAGGGTTCGTTTTATTCTTCCCCGCCTTTTTCTTTCTCACCTTTTGTCCAGGCCTTACACTTGCGATGTTTCTGGCGACGGCGGCAACACGTTCCAGGCGGCCACAGTTACCACGCAAGTTCCGGGGAAGTTCGGCCTTTCGACCGCGAAGGCTACGGACTTCCAACTGGTTGCTCAGATGCCTGCGTACGCCTCTTTCCTTCGTCCACTCATCCCTTCACTGAGGCTTCTGGTAGCGGAATGGCCTGCACCGCTGTACGATCGTTCACGGTCCTTTATTTTATTTTGCTAACCGCCGCGCATCCAGGGGCCTAATGGCGACGCGTGCATCATGAGGTTAGTGCCGGCAACTGTTGACCCTGCATATGATTGCTTATGCAATTTATTCTAGGTGCAAAAACCCCGCCCTGGCTGGTCCCTTCGGCAGCTGTGTCGCTGTCTCGAACGGAAGCGGAGGAAACGCCACTGCTGCTGCCGGAACCGCTGCCGCCCCTGCCGCTGAGGCAGCCCCTGCTGCTGCTGCAGGGGGTGCCGCGTAAGTAAACATGGCATTTTCTGTCTTTTATCTTCTAACCTAGACTCCCAGGGCCGCTGCTCCCGCTACTGATGCTGCCGCTGGTGCCGCGTAAGTAAACAAATCATCTTGCATCTCTTATATTCTAACCTATACTCCAGGGGCGCTGCTCCCGCTGCTGGTGCTGCCGCCACTGGCGCCAAGGCCGGTCTTGCCGGTCTCCTCTCCAAGATCAAGGGTGGACGGGACGTTAACGCGCCTGCGAAGCGCCACATCGTGTCTCGTGTCGCGGGGAAGCGGTCTGGCCACTGGCTCGATAACCAGTAAATTTATTTTCTTGTCGGACGTGGTTTAGGATGGACACTATACGATACTACGATACTAGTAGAGCTACCAAATAGGATTTTTGAATGAAGTGGTTCAAAACGGAAGATAGGGGTAAAATGACATCACAATCCAAAGCCTCTGCGAAATAAACACCAACACAGCCGGGGCAATGAAGTACACGGCAATCCCGGTCGTCATCCGAATTTGATAGGATTTGATGCCCATTGAAATCCAATGATTTATTCTGAAGATTTTGACAGGTGATTCATGGGCTGCCACATCAGCAAACCCTGATTTTGACTCTAGCGCCATAGTGGCATAGTCTGGCATAGTCGGCCGTAGTACTGCATAGTTGAACATAGTGCTCCATACAAGGGGGCCCAAAGATAAGAAAATATGATATCACCTACAATTTTCTTCCCCCGGCGGTCTCGTAGCCCTCCCTACCCTACGTAAGCAACACGTGATGGGAAAGTTGCCTTTTTGGGACATGCCGGTTGCCGAAAGCTTGCCAGTTAGCACAAAAGAATACGCTGGACACGGGGTGCCATGCATTTTTGAAATACATATTCAGAGCTTGAGCTCATATGAAGTAGTTTCTCGCATTGAGACCATAACAAGCATGCTGAATGTTCAGGTCAGAATAGAAATACATTATATTGATTGTGTTCCCTGATTCGTGCCAATGAATTGGAAATTGGATTTAAACAACCCCTATCCTTTCTCCCCGACAGCCGTACTTAATCATTGTTCTCTGCCTCAGCAGCATGTGTAATCAAGATCCGAGCGGAGCCAAATATTTCCTCGAGGCGATCCGTGCCCATTCGCAGCCATTATCGCGCCGGAAAGTTCATCTGCGGTCGAGCCAATATATGCTTGTTGGTCGGCTGACCAGGCTGCATCCTGGACTGAAGGGAATGCCCTGTGGACAAGGCTCTTTAATTGAAGGAATAATAATTCAGCAGGCGTGAGATCCTGGAGAATGAAAATAGCGTGCTTGTCTTCGCTTGTGCTTGGATCACCGGACCCCACGTAACACCACCCGAATTGGATGTGGGGTGCTCCCAAGCTGTTTTCCGAACTCTGGGAAGCAACTAAGAATGTCTGCGGGGTCCCAGAACCTTCCAGGAGGTCTCCAACCCTCTCAAAAAAAGTGGTGCGCAATTTTTTTTTCGCCGGGGGCTGGGTACCCCCCCTCCCTCTACCCCATATGGCATATCCTTATCTTTGGGCCCCCTTGGCTCCATACACTGCCAACCAAATCACCCGTGGAATTCTACCGAATAGGGCAGAGGTGGAAAGGGGGTCCAGATCCAGCGGATTTCCACCGGTCGGCAAAGTCCTGATTTCCAGCGATTTTTCCGCTGGACCGCGACATTCCGTGCTGTGGAAATCAGGTGCTGATTGGCGAACCATCAGATATAATTTTGTTTCTTATTCGAGAGAGCAGGAATTCGGGGCGCTTCAAGGTGGGGTATTACTGGATTCTGTACCCTGGATAAGGTAGTCTACGTCAGCAAAGAAGTTGAGGGAACGGCGACATTGCGCTGGTCATTTTCCTCAATGTTGATCAAGGTGATGAGACTACCGCCATATTTAGATGCAAATCCGTGATTCCACTGACTTGAACGTTGGAAACCAGGACTTTGCCGATCCGTGGAATTCCACCGAAAACCAGATTGTTTCCAGCGATCATCCCGGCAGGATTCCGCTGATCCAAATTTCGGTGGAATTCGCAGGTCATTTGGTTGGCAGTGTAGTTGAACTGTAGTGCTATGTAGATAAAGACCTTCACTAGAGGCACTATGGGCACTATGGGCACTATAGACCACTATAGGTCCCTATGTAGTGGTACATAGCGGACCCAGGTTTTGCTGATGCACTGAATAAGCAGATCAATGGAATCCAATGATTTTCCCGATGGATTTCGACGAATCAATCGTCAGAATCTCAATGGCTTACCTTGACTGGGTACGAAACTTCATTCCTTCTCCAAGTTTATCCCCACGACCGTAGCCAGTTATAATTATTGATGAGTTTTTCTGCTTGCTAATAAATAGAGATCCCGCAACCAACCCGCAACGGCATACACTGATGATTACACATACCAATCAGTAATGTCTGTGCAATGCAACTGCGGGGATTCGGAAGCAGGTGCCCTCTATCAAGTCTCCCTTTACATTTCTTATTTCAGTGGTTATTAATGAGGTTCGTCCCTGTGTTGATTGAGCGACGGGAGGGGGCCAGTCATGAGGGACGGGCATAGTCGATTAACACCAATCCTATCCATTGAATATATGGGGCGCATTTTCGTTGAAACTATGCCGGAGAGGTTACTTGTGTTGTAAATTGTACTGTCTTCACATATAGGAGATCCCCAGATCGATCCCCCTTGTTGCGGAAAATTTGCTTAAAATTGTCCCTTTAGCTGGCAAAAATGACGCCATTTTCCCAGAAAAATGGCAAGCGTCGTAATCCAATGGGGTGCTAATTCAATGGATTTCATATGGCCGCCCATTGGAATCCAACGATCATCAAACCTGTCAAATTCTGATGACTCCCGGAATAGCTGTGTAAGTAGACATGTGTGCTACATGAGCTGCTTTGCAACCCATTCTACATCATGAGCGCTCTCCGCTCTCGACACCACCTCCGAAGGCCCGCATAAGCCGGCCCGCCGCTCTCGCCACCCTTCTACTGCGTCAATTCGCATCACCACGAAGGACCAGCTCTCCTGAACCACCATCACTAAAAAGTGAAAGTGGAGCTACTCAGGCAAAATAACGCTGCTAAACCCCTCGAACACACCTAAGTGCCTGGCTGTGAACAGCTGGCTCACGGTAGAGGGCGGAACGGAGAGGGTCTATTAATATTCCTGTAACTCCAGTACACGTAAACGAGAGACTTCAGTCAATCATCGAGCACAACATCTGCAAGCACCCTCTGTGCCGGCCGCCTACCGCAACTCGCCATAGCTGGGACTGCGGCTGGGTAAGGGGACTGCTACTGGCCTAATTGATTGTAATCGTGAAGGCATCACCGACGCTGGACGCTGGCACGTGCCAACGTGCCCATCAATCTTTATCGCGGAGGCATCACAACTGGGAGGCTCATCTTTAGAGTTGCAGCTATATAGTACAGCGGGACACTGTTTCAGAAAACCCCTGCCTGTCTCTACGCTTGCTAAACAATCCACACCCAAAAGTTCCAATGGACTCCGGGAAAAACTCCTCTGGCTTTAAGTTGATGCTGCCCGCCTCCTCGACGTACAACCTTGGAGCATGCAGGACGTCTTCGCCTATTGTACCCCTGGGCTACGCGGAAGAGGGCCTGAAGGCCTTTACCGAAGAGAACGAGAGGTACGGCGCGAGCACAGGCTGTCGCCGGGATGTACTGAATGTACGGACCACCAGGGACGATGTAGAGGCCTCCCTCAGGCTCCGTGCGGAGGGCGGACGTCCTTCTAGTGCTGCCTTTGAGAAGGAAAGAGCCGCGGACGACGCGCTCTTTGCGGGCCGCCATGGGGATGGCGCGGACCCAGCGAGCACTATCAGCAGCCAAGCGAGACGCGATGCTCGCATCGAGAACGTCTCCCCCATCGTGCCCCAGTCGTTCGCGGTCGGGCCCTCGTTGGCATCGCGCCCTGTGTTGCGTGCGGCAACCGTGCCCACCATTGGAAGCAGACAACAAAGGGAAAGGGGAATCCGGGCCCGCTCTGGCCACACGCACCAGCGCAAATGTCACCATTCTCGCTAACCACATTGTGACGAGTCAGATGAAGCACTCGTCCCTCGCTCTCGACGTCTCCAACACCATACAGCATCTGGAGGGGAAGCTGGCGCACATTGCAGCGGGGGGAAACCTCAGCGGAGGCACTGTTCCAGTTGACACAGCCAGCCTCCAGAGAATGGAAGCACATGTAGACTGGATCAAGAAGGAGCTCGAGCGCAGCCAGCGCGACCTGTCCCGCATCAGCTCGGCAGTCGCCCTCCACGACAACACTAATGACAGCTCATCCCACGACATTGTCGCCATCATATGCGACCTCGCGGACGTCGCCAAACAAGTCACCAACGTGGGCAAGGAAGTCTCGACCGAATTCAGCAACGTCTACGACGACCTCGACACAATTCGCAGGGACAGCGCAGCGCTCCGTAACAGCCTTCGCCGTTAGCAGGAGTCGGGCGACGCGGTGAACGCTCTCGAGGCACGCCTGGACTCGCTCCTTGAGACCAACAAAGACCTGCGCGCGAGGAACACCGAGCTTGAGGGAAAGGTCAACGACCTCGAGTTTAAGGCCTCCACGGTGAGCGTGAGGCATCGCGACCTCAAACGCCAGATACTGGAGGTGCGCAAGAACGTCGTGGAGATCCAGATCAGCTTGAATGGTAATACCGAGGTGACTACAGGGGGCGGGGGCTGCCCACTCAACCTTGCCGCTACGCGGAAGCGCGGCGCTCCAGCCGATGCGGAGACTTCTAGTTCAAAGCGCCCGAAGAGTATCCCGTGCGAGGTGGGCAGTAAGAACTGCTACATCCACTGGGTGGAAATGTTCCCAATCGGCACGAAGGTGCAGGGAACGCCCATGAAGATCGTCAGCCAGATGCTGTCTGTGGTGTTCCCCAGGGCGGCTTATGAGCTGCCCACCGTCTTTGTCGAGAAAAACAAGGGAAACACAGGGATCCTCATCGGGTTCGAAAAGCAGCAGGACGGTGCCACGCTTGTGCGAAAATGGGCTGCAGCGCCTGACAGGCCAGAGGAACTCAGCAACATCACGATCACCTTTGTCGCCAGCCCCACTAATGTTCCCTCCATGAGGAACAGCGTGGCGAGCGGCTCAGGAATGACTGCGCGGGAAAAGGAGATCGCATCGCTGACGGCAGGAAACTACTAAGGGCTGGCAGTAGTATGACTTGTACCAGTCATCCCACGTCAAGTAGTGATGTACTGACTCTTGGCTCGTGGAATTTAGACGGCCGACTATCAGTTAAGCTGCTCAGCCCCGAATTTGTTACCGAAATCACCCGTCCCGACATGATGCTGATGCAAGAGACTCACACCCTGCGAGAAGACGAGGAGAGTCTCGCAATTCCTAAGGGCTACTACACAATATTGATGTCATGCTCGTACCCCGAGCAGCGGCGAGAGGGTGGAGTAGCTGCACTCATAAAAAATAATATCAAGGCAAAAAAATCATTGCTGTCCTCGCCTGATATATTAGTATTGGATATGAGCACATGTTGGATAGTCAATGCCTACATCTTACCAGAGGGGTCCCGGTGGGACCACTGGACGGACGTCGACCCCGAGATCAAGCTATGTGAAACACTAGCACTGTGTGCAGCCTCTGACGACACTAAGCCTATCATTCTCGGGGGGGACATAAATTTACAGACGGGCTCGGAGATAGGTGATGAGACGGACCTACATCGTCTCTCTTCGGACCAAAAGATTTCAGCGAGAGGTCGGAGATTTCTCAAGAACTGCAAAAACTGCCGCCTTTTCATAGTGAATGGCACGAAGCTCGAAACCACTTCCCCGGGCCGCTTTACATCTTTCATTCCAGGGGGGAGAACAACGAGCCCGGGAAAGTGACAGTTGACTTATGCGATAGTCTCGAAGTCGGCGGCCGACATGGTTCGCTCACTAGAAATTGCGGAGCCTACACCGAATCTCAAAGACGACTGGTCAGACCATGTCAGAATAACTCTGACACTGGACAGATGGTTAATAGAGCGACAGGCGCCGCGGGAACGAGTCAATAGGCCAGAACCTGTACTCCCTAAGGGTGACCCAATTCTGGACGAGATGTGCGAGGCGGCAATGGCCAGTAAGCAGACGCCGGCAGAGAAAATTGAGGCGCTTTACGGCAAGGTCTTTTTTAATACACCGCCGATAACGGTATACACAGACGGCTCCTTCTACAACAATGGGAAGCCGGATGCAAGAGCAGGCGTGGGAGTTATCTGGGGGGATAATTCACCGCAGAATCAGGCCCTGCGCGTACCGGGCCCCGGACAGTCCAACAATCGCGGAGAAATCTACGCGGTACTCAGCGCTGTTCTACAGGCTAACCCTTCACGTACCTTGCACATCTACACGGACTCCGAGTATGTGGTTAGACATGCATGCTACTGGGCGGGTATGAATGCGGACCTCGGATGGAAGTGCGCAAACGGCAACATCCTCCGGGACCTGATCCTGCTACTGACTGAGCGGCATGCTCCAACGTGCTTCATATGGATCCCGGCTCACACCGGCAATGTGCGAGGAGATGCCACCGATGAAGCAGCAAAATCCGGCGCGAACCTAGAGCCAATCGCGAATGAGTATATCCCGATGACAGGATCCCCATGGGCCCCGCTAGAGAGGCCGCCACTGGTCATCCCGAAGGTGACGACAGCACTCCCGGAACACACCGCGCCAAAAGCACGTCCCGACGAAGCACCGGTACCCGAAGGGGAGCCCGAAGGGGACACGCACCGTGGGAGAGAAAGGACACGTCGACTCCAAATGGAGCAACACAACAAGCTCATGGCTTGCGGCAGTGACGCAGGCACATTCTAGAGGCTGGTGCGGAGCTGGACAGACCTGCGACCAAAACCTCTAGAGGTTACCATTGAGCAACTCACAGACACCTTCAAAGCAAGGATGAACGCACCAGAGATTACTCCGCCGTCGTTCAACGTCCCGCAGCTGGAGCTCGAGGAGGAGATGGCAAATCCTCTGCCGAAAGATAATGTAGACATGTCCCCAAAGCGCAGCTTCTCGAGGAAGATCAGTCCCGAAGATGTCGAGTGGGCGAAGAATCACGTACGGGAGCATACACTTAATAGTGTCCCAGGTATCGATGATTTCTCGTACCGAGACATTCTCGCGATGGAGAATGGCAAATTGCGGGAGCTCCTGCAAGCCTGCCTCGACAAGAAGGGAGCCCCGTCGAAATGGCTGGTGGCACTCGTAATCGGCTTGTTGAAGCGTGGAAAGGACCCTACAGATCCCGAGAGCCATCGACTCGTAGTGCTGGAATGCGCACTGTTAAAATTCTTGATGCTGATACTTGATCGTCGCATTAGGGAATACACGGAGGACACTAAGCTACTCCCGAGGTCTCAGAACGCATTCAGGGAGGGGTACCGGACCAATAACAACAGCTTCCTGCTGAGAGTACTGGCAGATCTGGCCCTGGCTGAAGGAGGGACACTGCTTCTTGGATACATTGACCTGAAGAATGCATTTCCAGCAACGAGACGGGCGGTCCTGTGGAACCGGCTGCACAGTGATGGCATATGGGTCCATACATAGACTGGATAATGACGATGTACGACCAGCTGGCCTACATCATGGTACGGATGGACGGTCAATTGTCCGAGGTCTTCGTCTCACTGCTGGGACTGCTCACCGGGGATCCAACTTCTCCCAACCTCTGGAACATCTTCCTACGCATGCTATGGCTCACGGTGCACCCGGACGATACTCTCCTCAATGGGAAGCCGGTAACAAAGCTGGAGCAGGCCGATGACTTGATGCTCATATCCGGATCGCCCCCGGGCTTCCAAGACAAGCTGAATGACACGGCACGGCAGATGGGAGATATAGGATGCGAAGTCCAAGAGTTGAAGTGCGAATTTGCGGTCGCAGGCGTTCGGCCGAAGGGGAAACTTGAGTTCACACTGAATGGGAAGAAGCTGAAGGAGGTGTCTATTCTGAAGTACGTGGGAATCTGGCATGATTTCCGCTCAAAAGACATATACTCCAAGCACCACGAAGTCTACTCAGAAAAAGCTCTCAATGTTGCCAATGTATGCCTAGGTGTCAGCCGGATAGTGGGTGATCTTCCCCTCTGGGACGCGCGGACGCTGTATATGGCACGCGTTGACCCCTATCTTATTTCAGGCGCAGATATTTGCCCGGACGTAGTGGAGGCGAGAATCCTCGAAAAGGAGGCAATTCAGCATCACTATCTGAGAAGAATGCTCGGCCTTAACGCACGCTCAATGACGGCCATACTGTTCTCGGAGACGGGACTGGAACCCATTCGATACAGGCGGGCTCGACAGCTGATCAACTACCTCCGACATCTGGTGGTACTAGACGCAGAGGAAAGGCTGGTCGCTGATGGGCTACTGGATTCTATGGATCTCGCTAGGCAGCACAAAATATCCTGGATCAATGATATCTGTATCGTCTTGTCAAAGCTGCCGGTGCCGATCTACTGGGACCTACGCGAAGCAAATGCAATTACGAAAGATACCGTGGATGGACTGTTGAAGAGCCTGACATGCTCCATGGAGGATTACAACCAGGCATCAATTCTGTCCTATAGCAAAACATGCGACCTTTTTGCGGATCGTCTAGAGCTGGTGGATAAAAAATTGGTACGCAAGGTCCTGTTCTTCAGGAGCTATTTCCGTGTCAGCAACGAAAAGCACCGGAAGGCCCTGACCCATATCCTGCTCTTGGGCCATGCACTGGCCAGTGAACAGATGACCTGGGCCGAGCGCTATCGGCCCGAATCAATGCCCCAGAAATGGAGATTGTGTCGGTTCTGCAAAGTGTGCATCGAGGACCCCGTCCATGCTCTGTTCGGCTGCAAACACCATCCACTGCTAGAACTGAGGCGATCATTCTTCGCTCGAATTTTCCACTCCCTGCCCGACATGAAAGGCAAATACAGTGATGCTGGCTTATTTTTGAGGGACTTGATCTCCCGGCGAAAAACACTCTCGCTACTGGCCAAATATACATACGACGTGCTAGAAATATACTACGCGACGCCGATGCTCACTATCAACCCGGAATTCTACCGACAGATTGCGGCGGACCCCCATCCGGCCTAGCAACGCGGTCTATTCTATCCTCTCCTTTTTTCCCCCTTTCATTCTAGATTCTGCATGGATGCCCGACGGGACTGCAGAGCAGGCGCTGTTGGATGAACTCTTGGCGGTGCAGGGATTTTTCCCACAGGGTTTTTCAACTGCGCCAGCCCGCCCTATCTTCGTCTGTATCGGGCAGAGAGTTCATACCAGGAAGCGGCAGCTCTCCGCCCCCCGCCGTCAGTGTGTTGTGCTCTAGGGGCATCTTGGATGCTGAGTATGGATAGCCACCCATATCTTAGCTACATGTTTGTTCTTAGTAAACTGGTTGTTCCAATTGTGGGACCGTGCCAGTATAATTTATCCTCCTCCTCCTCCTAATCCGACCAACTGTTCAGTGACAGGTAGTCTCTCAGAGCCAGACACTTCAATCAAATGAACCTCGTACCTCGGTTGATTGAAAGTGACAGGGGATCCCAGATTTTTTTTGATGTGTGAAAAAATCGCGTTAAATCAAAACAAATATCCTCGGTCTTCTTGGGAAATTTTTGATGAACACTTGATCGGATTAGTACAGTAACTCAATGAATACGTCGGAGGATAGGAGATCGACCGTGCTTGCTGAGAATAAGATCACAAAGGGAATGTTCCTCCTTTGGCTCCCCCAAAAGCTTGTGGTTCGATATTCACTGATAGTTACTATCTTAAGATTATGTGCCTAATTCGTTTGCTCGTATTTACACCTTCTCCGTTGGGGTTTCTCGACAGGCGTATATGGCGATATGATATATCACTAGGGCCTCGTTTAGAGAGGTGTCGTGATATATCAGAATCGGTAAATGACAGAGGTGTCTGATACATCAGCTGATATATCAGCCAGATGCCCGTTTGGTAAATGGGGCAAAATAAAGGCTTCAGCGAAGTTCGAACTTTAGACCTTATTAAACCACTGATATATTAGGACTTGCATTGCTAACCTCTTCACCAGACCAGATATCCTAAAGCTTTTGTGTTCCCACTTAGGGTAAGGTGTCCTTACCCTAAGTGGGAGCAGCTAATACCCAGACCTAGGGCAGGCAAGCTGCCCTAGGTCTTCGAAATTGTACTACAATGCTTAATATGTATTTTGATGGTGTTTTAAACCCTAACCAACCCTAACCAACCCTAACCAATCTAACCATCAAATGCTTATAAATCACCTCCAACAGCCTTCTACAATATACCTGGGGACTAACCCTTAACCAACCCTAACCACTAACTCTAACCACTAACCCCTAACTCTAACCTCTAACCTGGCCCCTAAGGCGGGGCCCAGTGGGTGGGGAAACATGCTCATTATGTGTTTTGTTGTTGAAGGGGGTATAGTTTGGCCCTGTGTGCCAACTTTTTTAGAACAGCTGTTTGGTGCAATTGGTTGAAGTGCAACTCGAAAGTACTATGTAATAATCTTTGGTCTGCGACCTTGGTTCAAGCCCCTCTGGTGGTCTTTTATTTTCACCGTTAGTACTGCACGTCTATGAGGGTGATGTATCATGCACCTCTCTGCGCCAGAGGAATTGATACATCACGGTTACTCTCTACTTGGCGAGGGTGATGTATCAATGCCCCAGCCTCAGGACTTCTCGAGCCGAACATATAACAGCTTTCATCCTCCTCCGATCATCTCCTTTTTCGGCCGAGCTGCTGTATGCTTCTTTGACCGCAGTTTTGATGGTTGTCAAACGAAACAGGATTTCTTCCCAAGTCGGGCACCGTGCGGCGTGAATTCAGCAACCTGATTGGATCTGGATTTTTATCATCGAGATCCTGTGCCCCAGTCTCAGATGCAGATGGGCGCGGTTCTGATGTTTGTGGTATCAAATTACTGCATATGGTGTAACTGAAAAGAGTTACACCCGATTTGGTGTAACCAGATGGGGTTTGCTCTGTAACCAGAAGTACACCACCATTTTAACTGGGCGTCAGCTTGATCTTGATTGCCGGAGATCGGCGGATGCCCTGTGTATTCCGTGAGGGAGATCCGAACAATGTCTGAATGATCTCGGCTTGGTGTAATGAGAGGGAGATTGAAACGAGACCAATGCTACATCCCACTGACATCTGAGGGAGACCCCACCAGGTGTCCTTTTCTCCTTGGGACATATAATTTGTTTTTCCACTGTAATCATCAAAATAATGCCATTTTTGGCTTTCAAGCCGGTAAACCAAATTAAAGTCAAGGTAAACAAAGCAGAATCCCCAAGGAAGTTCCGTTAAATGCCGCCAGAGGGCAAGTTCGGAGGCAGAATCAAGGTAGAATCGTTAAGTCATTCAAACTCCGCTGACAGCTGCCAGCAAACAAACAGTTACCAACACGGAAAAGTCGTACCATTTTCTTCCTCCCGCCGATTTCGTCTGCCCCGCGTCGCTGGGCTTCCCCCTTGTGCTGTACCCTCAGCTCATCACCGGCCCTTCTGTGATGGATATTGGCACTTTTGGGTAGATAGGCAATTATTTACCTCGTGTTTTAGCCTACATGCCTCGTATTTAGTATTTATTTCTCACGGTTCAAGTCACTGCCTTTCTGACTCAGGTCCTGCAATTCCAGTGCTTGGCAGTGCAGGTTGGAGTCACTTCGAGTCAGTCTGAGTCATTTGATTGTGACTCGCTCAGTAGCTAGCAGTATATAAGAGGCTTGACCTCTGCTTGTATTGAAATCTTATCATCTTACTACTTGCAATCCAACCACCGTGAAACCTTCACTTACCGCTACCTGCGTGATACTCAACCCGGGCCGCCAGCGCTCATCTATTCTTTTTGCTTTGACAGCAGCCTTACATATTTGAACTACGACGCTAGCTCTGGTTTAAATCTAAGACTTCATTGGTGAAAGCTTGTGTGTGACTGATTATATAAAGGTTCCAGTATTTGAACCCAAATATAAGTCATATTCCCTCTTGGAAAGGTATTACATTCAGTAAGACCAATCCATTCAAGGTTATCGCTTACCCCGTGATACCCATTTCTCTCACACCTTCCCTGCATCCACCAAACATATCATTTCATCAAAGATCAAGCTGGTCGCTGGGTCTCGTCTCGCACAAGTCACGTCACTTCTTGGATCCTGTCAACCTGCAGTGTGCTTGCACCAAAGTGCATTATCAAGATTACCAGCATATGTGGACTCTCGTGAATACACGCAAGCCATTGGCGAGCCCCAATCGCTCGTCCATCAAGTTTCTGCCAAATTTGGTCTATGCTATGCTGCAAACCCTGCTACAATGTAGGCCTATGTACTCTATCACTCGCGTGCTCCTTTTTCAGAGCCTCGCACCCAAAATCTGTTGTCCCCCACTGTATCCCCCTCTATCTTCCTTTTGTCCATGGTCATACTATATTTATTACTTGTACTTATTGTATGAGTAATGAATCGGAAATCCTGATTGCGACATATTACTTGCGACATGCCAATGATGAGCGAAGCAAGAATAATATTTGTAAGCTGTGAAATAATGGACAATCGAAGAGGAGATCCTGGATGAGAGCTGAAGGAGACCCCACCAGATGTCGATGTGAGCCGGGTCTCAGACGACGAACAGGTGATACTCGCTTTTTATGCCGTGAGGAGATCCCACCGGATCTCCGGCTCACCAAAGCCCGAAATGGCAGGCAGGATCTCGGCTCGAGATCTGCATCAAATGGCGGTGTAGTACTGATTTCACATGCTGTAACCTGAAGTAGCACTGATTTCACACGCAGCACATGACTCGGGCATCTCCGGGGCCTCACAGTTGATACGATCTTAGTTCTTTTGCATCGTTCTCTCTCATTATCACACATTGAGCTTAGGTTAAAGCATGGACAGGAAGCTACAGATGGCATGTATTTTCTATCAGCTGAGAGTAATTATCCGGGTCTTAATCAGATAGCATTCTCCCCAATGTGCGAAGAGTTCACACCTTACGCGGAAAATATCCACTTGTGTTGGCTTGTTCTCTCCTAATACATCATATTTTGCATGTTCTCGCATATCATCAGGGATGCATAAATTTTTTGTATATACCCTAATGATCCTCAAATATTTCTGGACTTTCCCGGGCCCCGGGTCTGTCGCAACCGTGTGATTCTTCACCATAAGGTTTTACAATGCACGAGGGGTTCAGATCTTCTCATTGGGGCTGACATATGTGGGTTGCAGAGCAATAAGCTTGATAAACCGGTATGTATTATCTGCCCCACACTCCATTAATGAACCTACAGTATCAGAACAATCTTTGTGACAGAATAAATGAGGATCTTGGCGGGCTCAGAACTGCTGCTGAGATGCTACATTTTTTTCATTCTCTTCGTTCTCAATTTCAGCAGATTCAGGGGAGTATTTTCGCAATTTTAGCTTACAATTTTGAGGCTAGAATGTGTCATGTCGTGGATCGTACATAGTCAAGTGCAAAGCAGGCCCTAGAATTTACTTACAATCATGCCAAGCCCATGGACGAGCAGCTCTAAGCACTTATACAGAGCACTGATTGAATTTGGAGTTCGGGCCCACTCTCTTCAAGCAATCTTCAAGCAACTCTTATCTTTATTGAGTGAGAAGCAGTACGGGAAATTTACAATGAGTCCGCGGGACAGCGTGAACTACGACCTGAACCAGGTAAGATACATTGTACCATTATTACTGAAACTACAGTTGAACATCTTTAAAGCAGTCAATGACTTTCTGTTCATGTGTCAAGTTTCTCATCAAATAAGCGCCACCCAGCGGCAGATTTTTCTGAAACATGCTCTAATTGAGGCAGTAATTGCGTGGTATAACAGGGAGATTCAGGCATCAGAGGCCATGGAATCTCTGAATCTTTCCTCTTTCCCTCTCTTTCTCTTTCATTTTTGGGCGCATTTTTAAAAATTCTTTTGGGACACCACAAACACCGTTACCGCGCCCTCAGATGTTTGTTTCCGATGCGAAGCGTAGACACAGCTTGTACGCTGATATACACCACTGTGTTCTGTTTGTGCCCCGCCGCTTGTCGGTCTTTGACGATCATTTTGGTGGTGCGGTAGTGTGTTTGGCGTTGCTGGGCACGGACATTAGGCCTATAGGGCCGGTTTCGGCAGTAGAGAGACGCATTCCATCTCTTTTCTCTGTTTCTTGGCCGATTCCCTCGCGGCACCCGAGAGTGCATCAGAGCGGGCTACCCCAGTGGTCCTCTTTCATACAGGGTGAACGATATATGCCTACGCTCCGCTTCGGCGCTAGCATGGAACCACTTACAGGAAGGAAATTAAGTTGCGGATGAAAGGAAATGTTTTGGAATGCGGTCAATGTAAGGAATTTATTGATACAGCAATGAACTGTAAATGAATCATTGTAATTCAATGTGGACGTGGAATCAAAGAAAGTAAGTCAACGAGAGAACTTGAAGGGAAGCAGGAATTGCGTTAGAATTGCCTCGACCACCGAATAATATTTTTACCAGGACCACTGCGCTTGGAGAGGCTTAGCTGACCCGTAGCATTTTCTCGTTATCGAAAGATAAGCAAACAGTGCCAAGAAAATTGGGACATCGCAGGTATGGGTTGAGTAGACGGTTGAAAAAAACCAGGATATCCAGCGGGAGCATGAGTCGCTAGTAAAATTGAGCATTGATAAATTCTGCTTGATCCGACATTCGTGAAGAGGGAATTTTTAATTTGACGCTAGTGACAAAAGGACCGGCGGGACAGAAGCGAGGGAGGAAGAGTTACTAACGGTATCTGCTTTATACCAGAAAGCAATGCCAAAGGGGTACGTGGCCGCAGTGTGAAGGATGCGCCAGATTTGGATGTTCTCAACAGCAGTTGCACCGCATGTTTCATCTGCAACGCAACCAGCCCCATTTAGACTGATTCCGCAGCTCGCAGTTAAAGATAGGAACTTCGGCACGTATTCGTCACCTCGGCGGAATTGAATCGGACAGCTCAACAGCTTTTCGCATTGGTTTAATCCGGAATGGAAGAACGGATGAGAATTTGATGGGAAAGAGGACAGTCAAGGGCGGTAGAAATCGAGCTGAACAGCAGAAGCAACGAAATGGAGGTAGCAGAAGGGGATAAGGCCAAACAGTCCCCAATGAATTGGGCACATAATCTTAATAGAACGGTTAATCATACAACTGCCAGAATATCTCTTGCGAGATCTAGCACTGCCCGTTTTAATTCACGGTCCGAATAAGCGGAAGGTGGGTGACACCGTGTAACATCACGTACGAGGTTGGATAATTTGATCTTTTCCGCAATGTTTTTTTCTTTCTCCGTTGAGATTCGAATAAATGACAGTATTCAACATTCGCTAATTTCAAACCGTGATGGCCGAAAGGACCATCCCAATGCGCACCGGTTATGGAGAGGCGCTTCATTAATTTGACACCAATCGTTTTGGTGATCTTCTTTCATAAGGGTTGAATGATACAACTGCCAGAATGTCTTTTGCGAGATCTAGCACTGCCTGTTTTATTCACGGTCCGGTATAAGCGGAACGTGGTTGACGCCCTGCAACATCACGTATAGGGTCGGATAATTTGATCTTTTCCCCGATTTTTTCGTCTCTCTCCAATCGAGATTCGAACAAATGACAGTATTTAACATCCGCAACGTTCAAGCCGTGAGGACCGAACAACTTTCTGATAGGCCGAAATGACCATCCTAATGCCTTCCGGTTATGGAGCGGTGCTTCATTAATTTAACACCGATCGAGGGCAGGGAAGATGTCAATTTCTGTCCCAAATTTGGCGCAATTAAAGTGACGTTTGCGCCATGCTCATCACGAGGCCTTCCATATAAAAGCCACTACAGCCCTATCCTTACCCGACTACCCCAACTCGATCCAGCATCTTGCCGGTCTCCTTGTTCCCCTCCATACACTCTACCAACTCTGTCTGTTGTCTCTGCCTACAACCACCCATGGAGAATAATACCTTGTCAAGCACCCCTGGGACCAGAGCTGTGTGATTTCATCTAATCCATGAGCTACGGAGTTTATTAATATGTTTGATAGGATAGTCAAGCATCAACTTTGTACACTAAGGACACCACGACCGTTATGTTTCCTGCAGTTCAAGTGGTAGGGATCACTCTACATATAAATCACAGAAATAACCAAATCTTGGATAGGATCCAGGAAATAAGGAAGCCTCTGGGTACTTCAATATGGCACATAGCTCTCTTATGGAATGCAGGACCGCAGCAAATATTCCGGACCTTGAATCTGCCATATTTCTCTTCCGATGCGCTGCCCATAGTTTTCATGCCAAGGATCCGCAGTTGAAAGAATGCGAAGACTACCTTGCTACAGCCTTGTTGACACGATTTACCCATGTGGGAGAAGCAGATGATGTCTTAAATGCCTTCTGTTTGCATGCAAGTGCTCACGGATTTCCCATGGATGACCCTTTCTCTGGAGCTGTAAGTCACTCGATTCCAATCATTTTGGTTTTGATTCATCCTCTGGTTCCAGGAACCTAGTTTTGAAGTTGAGAACCCCAATGAAAATATGATCCTTGCCGTGGAAATTCTCGCCTCCTTTCATCAGGCATTGAATCTCGAAATCTTGGCAAAGACCATCACCCTGTACAGAGAAACATTGATGTCAACAGTAGTCCCCCATCCACAACGGTGGAGGGCTCTTTTGGAGCTCTCAGAGGCACTCCTAATGCAGTTTTTCTGTAGTCATGATATGGCCCAAGCCAGGGAATCTGTATCTTATATGCGACAGGGTGTTTTGATGCAGCCAAATCTGTCTGTCTGCCTGGTTGCTGCGCTTCTTGCATCAGCACATATTCAATCTGCGAAAATGCCGGGGGATCCGTACATATGGGAAGCTGCTAATTGTCTGAACAAGGCCCTGGACTCAGACCAGAAAGCACTGACATTATCACAGGCTGGGCATAACTTTGTCACAGTGTTCCAGCAGTCTGGAGATGTGCAGGACATTAATGATGCAGTTGCAAACTTACAGCAGGCAACATCACTCTTGTCATGGGGGCATGCTTCACGAGGATCTGTGCATGGTGAACTAGCTGTGGCACTGAACCTCCGGTTTCAGCAGAAAGGAGATTTCAAGGACCTTGAAGAGGCAATTGAACTGCATAGAGCAGCACTTGCACTTTTGCCTACATCTCATCCTGATCATTGCTCTTCTCTGAGCAACCTTGCTGGTACACTTCAAACCTGTTTCAGTCATAAGGGTGATTTCAAGGACCTTGATGAAGCAATTGAACTACATAAAGAAGTCATCTCATTTTCCCCTGCAACTCACCCTAATATCGGTAGTTTTCTGAACAATTGTGCTAGAGCATTTCTCATCCGGTTTGAGCAGCGAGGTGATCTCGAGGACCTTGAGGAGGCAATTGAACTGCACAGAAAGGTTCTTGTGCTGCTGCCTTCACCTCACCCTGATCATAGTTGTTTTCGGAACAACCTTGCTGACGCTCTTGCAATACGATTCAAGCAGAAGGGGGATTTCAAGGACCTTGAAGAGGCAATTGGGTTGGACAGAGGAGCACTTGTACTTTGCCCTGCACCTCATCCCCATCACAGTGGTTCTCTACAACACCTTGCCATGGTGTTGGAAACCCGGTTCAAGCAGAGGGGTGATTTCAAAGACCTTGAGGAAGCAATTGAACTGCATAGAGCAGCACTTGCACTTTGCCCCAGTCATGGTGATTATCTGAACAATCTTGCTGGTGCAGTCCAAGAGCGGTTTGAGCAGAAGAATGATATCAGGGACCTTGAGGAGGCAATCAAACTCCATAGAGCAGCACTCACACTGTGTCCTGCACCTCATTCCAATCGTGGCACTTCTCTTAGTAACCTTGCTGTTGCTGTTAAAACTCGATTCCAGCAAAAGGGTGATCTTAAGGATCTTGAGGAGGCAATTGGATTACTTAAAGAATCACTTAAACTATACCCTGCATCTCATCCCAACTATGGTGGTTATCTGAACAACCTTGCTCGTGTACTTGAAACTCAGTTCAAGCAAAAGGGGGATATCGAGGACCTTGAGGAGGCAGTTAAATTGTATAGAGAAGCACTTGAACTTTTCCCTGCTCCTCATCCTGATCGTGGCACCACTCTCACCAATTTGGGCTGTTTATTGGCTGATAGGTATAGGAGCATGCTTCTTGATGATGATCTTAATGCTTCCATGTTGGTTCTCCAGGAGGCCTCAACATACTTGTACTCTTCCCCACTGAAGCGTCTGCATCACACCCATACCTGGGCTCGAATTGCAGCCCAGCATGGGCATAGCTCAGCTTTAGCAGCCTATTGTTCCATCATTGATCTCCTTCCTCAGATAGCAGCACTCCACTTAGATGTTGTATCTCGACAGAGCATTCTCAGTACATTAAAATCCAGTCAGGTTGCCTCTGAAGCTGCAGCCTGAGCTGTGGATGAAGCTGACTATAATGGTGCCGTAAAACTGCTGGAGGCTAGTCGATCCATATTTTGGTCCCAAGCATTGCATCTCCGAACACAATTCAATCTATTGAAGACCACAGATCCAAAGCTTGCTTTCGAACTGAAGCGATTAGCAAAAGAATTGGAAATTGCATCCTTCAGAGACACATCTAGGCCTCATGGACCTGATAATCAGGAAAAAGTTATTGCTATTGAAGCTGCGGGAGCCCAATATCGCCAGGTAAACAAAGACTGGGATACACTCATTCAATCTGCTCGGTTGTTGCCGGGTTTTGAGGATTTTATGCAACCCAAAAGCATCAAGACACTCCGACAAGCTGCAGTATCTGGACCAATCATCATTTTGTCTGCCAGCAACTCAACTTGTTCAGCACTGATTGTGACATTATCTGAGGATGTGCAGCATGTGTGTCTTCCTTCTAGGAATCGCCAGATGGTGGAAACTATGGCTGAGCTCTTTCATGCCCTTGCTAAGGACACATTTGACATCAACAGTTTCCTTGCAAATCGTTTACATGGGAAGGACTCAGACTCTACTGCTTGGTCTGAATTCATTGCTCGTCTCTTTGGTGCACAGGAAGGTTCTGTCAATGTTAGCCCCAACATAGTCTTTCGGGTACTATTGGAACTCCTTTGGACAGATGTGGTTAAACCTGTATTTGTTTTTCTGAACTTGAAGGCAAGTAGCTCATTTTTTCGCAATATATGTGCCTCATTCTTTCACAGAAATCAACCCAACCTCATCGAGTATGGTGGTGCCCAACTGGACCATTTTCTTCCCTCCCCATCCATGCAGCTGGAATATATACAAAAGATAGCACAGACTGTGTTACAGACTATATTGTGTCATCCTATACACCCACTCTCACTGCATTACTCGAACCTCCGATTCAACCTTTGGTGTCATTCAAGATGACAGCAGTCATTGAACCAAATGCACCAAATTGTTCACCTTTGCCAGGCACAAAGCAAGAACTAGAAAAAATACTGAACAGGGTCCCCAACCAATGGCTTACATCTCTTCTGCAGACCACAAGGATTGAGGTTGTTAAAAATCTACAAGAGTCATCAATGGTTCATTTTGCCTGTCATGGCATTCAAGACTCTGAGAACCCTCTTGATAGCAGTCTCATGCTCTCTGATGGCCGACTTAAGGTGTCTCAGATCATGCGTAGGCAGGAGAGTGACTATTCAGAGGGAAGTGGGAAACCCATGTCATTGGCTTTTCTCAGTGCCTGCGAGACAGCCAAAGGTGATAACAGCACACCTGATGAGGCCATGCACCTTGCAGCAACTTTCTTATTTGCAGGGTTCCGTGGAGTGGTTGCAACAATGTGGTGAGTAGCTAACTTTTTGCTTCTTTTTGGAATATTTCTCACCCTATATCCAGGAGCATTGAGGATCAGGATGGCCCAAAGATTGCAGATGCATTTTATGAACATCTCTTCAAAGATTGTTCACCAGACTCTGTTCCTCCAGTCCTCCCAGATCTTACGAAAGCAGCTGAGGCACTCCATATTGCCATTGAAAAGCTCCGCAAGGAACCAGGTATGACCTTCAAGCGCTGGGTGCCATTTGTGCATTATGGATTGTAGCAGTGTAGTCGTAGATACAGCATTAATATCAATGATTTTGGCTAGTGGGAGCACAAAGACATGGCTACTGTGCTCAAGAGCCGAATCACCAACTTCCAGGCTTTGTTTAAGGTGAGCAATCGTGGCTTGCATGGAGTCGGACTTCCAAGCCAGAAACCAAGTTTCCGTAGTGTTTTCAAATCTTAACCTCATTGCCCGAACCTGGAGATTATGACAAACAGGAATCAATGGGTAAAGAGACCCAGATCAGCACTAGAACCCACCGTGAGTTTCCTGGCTCAGAAATGAATTTTGGAGATTCTGGATTTGCGGTATGTGTATTGATACCTGGTGTATCACCGGAAACATGATGGTGCCCCACAGTGACATGGAGTTACAGATGCAGAATCACATTGACAGGACTTGGGATGGCGCTCTAGTATAAGGATGAAAAACCAGCAGTTTATTGAGGTAAGTCATATTAAAGCTAAGTATTGCATGTGGCCTAATCAATTTTGAAGTCTAATTCGTCAAGTCTAAAATACCCAAGAATTACATTCTCTTGGGCGGGCACGTGGCATCCTCTTCTTCACTGTCAGATATATTGATCACACCCAAGAATTTTCTCTTCTGGGGGCGGCGCAGAGTAGCTTCATCATCGGAATCAGGGATGATGGTAAGCCATAGGCAGGGGCCGACTGGGGAGCGAGTGCGGCAGGAGCCAACTGGGGAATAATCGCGGCAGGGAGTGCTGGGCACGGCCTCTATGCCTGGAGCATGCATGCTGCAGGGAGTGCTGGGTGCTGGTGCGGCTTCCACATCTGGAGTGTGCATGCGGTGGGGAGTGGTGGGCACCAGCACGGCCTGTCGGGGTGCGGGTGTGGCACAGGGGCCACGATGCACCATCTGCAGCCCAGGGAGTGGCTGCAAAGCCCAGGTGGGACGGCTGGGCATATTGTGAGCAGCAAGGTACAGCACAACCCAGTCATGCCAGGCCTGCTCTGCATCCTGCAGGATGGAGAGTGTGTGTGCATTGCAGACGTGGTAGTTGTTGCCGGGTTTGAAGAAATAGGTGTTTTATGCTTCAAGATATGCATGCAGACATTGTTGAGTGGCAGCGTTGGGAGGAGCAGTCTCTTGGGATACAAGGGCACCATTGCACACCTGGTGGCTGGTCAGTGGCCCGCGTCGATGGCAAGAGATGGATGGAAATGCACATAAAAGATGTCTTGATCTTGCCAAACTCCCTATAGATATATCCTGCTCCCATTCCCACTTGGAGCCATGTGGGCTGACCAAACACGGCCTGCAGCTCATCAGGATGGACAAGCTCGAGGACCTTTTGGAGAACAGCATGCTGGCGGATGTTAATCTTCAAGTTGGGTTGATTGACGGGCCCAAAGAGATGGTGCATCTCTTGGGGAGATATATGGGTAGACATGGGGAATAAAGGTATGGTGCGATCTTGAGTTCAAGGACCGCAACTTATATACTAGTCAGTGGCCAGGTCATTGCCTTTTGGAGTTGGCTTGTTCAGTTTTGGCAAGAATTCAAGCTCCATTGTCCCAAGCGAGGTAAGTGGCCAATTGTGAGTTGGGGAGCCGCAACTTACACTTTGGTCAGAACGCTTGGGTGTACTGGTGGCGTATCAAAGTACTATTTCCATCAGTGGCCAGGTCGTTGCCTTTTGAAGTCTGTTTGTTCAGTTTGGGCAAGAACTCAAGCTCCATTGTCCCAAGTTAGGTAAGTGGCCAATCATGAGTTGGGGAGCCACAACTTACACTTTGGTCAGGACACTTGGGTGTACTGGTGGCACATCAAATCACAATTTCCTTTTTGGGTTTCCTGATCTGGCCAGAAACTCAAGTCTCAGAACGCAACAATGGTGCCAACCCTTGCTTGCCTCTTGACCCTCAACCACCACCAACGAAACCATTACCACCTCCCTCCACTCCCCCCTTGCCTTGCCCTCTGTCCTTCGCCATCCTGCACCGACTATCCACAATGGTATGCATGAAGCAGGCTAAACCACTGGAAAGAAGTGTTCAAACGCTACAAACCTGCTGCCGTTCCCGACATCATGCTGTTCCCTGCGCTGGGAATAGTTGCCAAAACAAAGGGTGAGGAAACCGCCGAGCCACAACTGAATGCCCACCAGTGCAGATGAATGTGTGCTGTTTGTCTTGCCTTCGTCCCGCGCAGGTTTACGGAATGTTGCAGCCAAAACCAGCAGCCGTACCTCATCCTTGTATTGGACAGAGGGCCGGGCGTGATATACACCTGTAAGTGCCGTAAACAAAGAAGAATTGGGTAGATCAAGGGCAGATGTTCAGGGCAGGCTCGAGGAGGTTTAGGGTGGGCATCAATTCTAATGTCAACGAGAATTGAAGCCGATTCTCGACTGATTCTGATGCAGTTCCTCCTCCAGAGGAGGAACAGTGATTCTGGCCGATTCTGGGATGACACCGATTCTCGACATCAGAATCGACATCAGAATCGAAATCAGAATTGGCTGAGAATCGGTGCAGCTTGACCACTTTGACTCCCCCTAATTCAACACCTGCTAAATACACATATAGAAGTTCGCATTTGGCAGCGCTGCAACGGCACTGGGCATCTATATATATATCTATATAAGAATCAACAGTGGTTTGTCTCTGACCACATAACCTGATTGGCTGCTCCTCACCTTTGCCTCTCGACAAACACGGGCCGAGTTCCAAATGAAGTCATTTGCTCCACTGCCCCACCGGACTGTTAAATTGCTATTTATAAGCTGCAGAGATGATGGAGCTTTTGTCAAAATACACTGTACGCATGTACAGCCAATTGCAAAAAATCAAGGCCAGAGTACGGGTGGCTGAGTTTTGCCTGCGGAAATCAAACCAAACCTTTAAACTTTGGGATACAATATTTTGTGGGAACCATGAACGGAGCAACTAAGTATGAATAGTAATGAAGACTGGGTTCAGGAGGTGTGGCCCCGCATGGGCAAGATCAACACAACATGAAGGGGTTTTGAGTTGGCCATGGGGAGCAGCAATTGTTCAGGGCGAAGGCTGATTTCCACAGGAAAGATGAAGCAAGGCAATTAAACAATGAAGTTAGGATATGGAAGCACAATGGAAAGTGGGGAGCTCAATTTAGAGCAGCAATTTGAGAGCCGGATCCAGACAGAATACATAAATAAAGCCCGGCTGAATATAATTTTTGTGGAATACATAAGTATGAAGATGAGAGGGTATTATTTATGATGGAGGCGATGTTAAAATTTGCACGATGAAAGCATAGGGTTATGAATACAGTAACAAACCCCCTAGTGAAACACCACGAGCAAGCGAAACACTAGATTGTTTATATACTTATAGGTTTCTGACAGCTCCGATATTTTTTGAGGTGAAAGTCCTCAGTATAAAACTCCCCTCCATATATCCCATAATCGTGAGTATCTCAAATTGGTGTAATTTTACCAAGAGGAGCTTACTTAATTTTGCCGGCACCATTGCTCAATGGTCGGGTCACTCAGGAATGGATTGGTCAAAGAATGAAAATATCCGTAGCATACACTTGATGCATGTGTGTAGTAAGGGCTCCAGCTCTTTCTCAACGGGACCACACTGGAATATACCTACCTCTCTTGAGGATATAACACTTGCTCCGGCAAAATGAGCCGTAAAGCCACCCTACGAGCTCTAGCACCTAAAAACACGGTCTCAATACTCAGAGATGTGTGTCGCATTGAGCGGGATAGGTACCATCACAACATGATAGTACTGTTCAGTTGTAGGACCCTCTTAAGAGAAGTGCTGGGCCGCAAAGCGGCCTAGTGCGCTCTTGTTACCAACTAACATTGCGGGTGAGAGAAAACTGGAAGAGGAATAATATTTGCATCTCATATATATAGCCGGAGGTCAAACTGCACCCCGATCGTTGGGGAGAAAGAAATTTAGTCCATGGCCACTTGTGCATCAGTTGCCTGGATCACAATCCCGTAGCCGCTCACGATTGTACTGATGTCCAAATCTTCAAAGCTCTTGGTTGATACCATGCCCTACAAGATGGCTCATCAAATCCGGTGAGTAATCTCAATGCCATGCAGATTGCATTTCACTCTTTGTATCGCCCATGGGACTGGGGAAACTCCTGCCTGGTCTCATCAAGCTTCGCTCCTCGCTAGCTGAAAATCATCGGCCATACCAGCCATGGAATCACACATTTTTGCGAGTTTTACAGGAGTTCGAGAACACATACGAACTTCGAGAACCTCCTGTTTGTGTCACGTACCATGACATCAGACCTCATCTGAGCCCCGATGAGCTCAACATCAGCAATCTTTCAGTCCTGGACTCTTTCGAGTTCAACGGGTTTTTACACGATGAAGGTCTACTGAATGTTTCCCACTTATCTGCTGGCGCCTCATCCACTTTGGTTCTCCTGCTTGCTCCCTTCCATCCTTCGGACTCCGTCGGCCTCCGAACATACCCGGGCTCCCTCAGACCCCATTGGAATTCAGCCTGCCAACTACGGTGATCTTGTTGGTTCTTATTATTTCCACATGTCCATTCCCCATTATGCCTATCCTGACTCATTTCATCACAGGGGCCTTGGAACCCCGACTTCTCCAACACTGCTATGACTCTTTTGGCTCCATCATTATTTACTCTGATTTGTTATGACTCAACTCCCCTCGGAATCTTCAGTCTTCCGGAATCTCCGCCACAGCTTTGACTCATTTTGTACAGCATCCATACAGCTTTGATTGATTTCCATCACGGAGCCCCGAGAGCTCCGACCATTACGTAATACAGTGCACTATAGTTTAAATAGCTTCATGTATCTTCGTTCTAGTCAGTTTGAATATTGACTAAGACTTTCTTCCTTCCTATCGTCCTTTCCTCAGTTCTGTCTTTCTCCAATTACTCTCCCTTTGTCGGTCTCTGTTCTTTTCCGAACTTGGACACGGGTTGAAGATCTCATCGACTCCATTCAGCCCTGACGGCAATCCGACTTTTCTTCGAACCTGCACAGTCATGTTTAGGACTTTGCATTATCCATGTGAAGTCCTATTTTGTGTAGTGTTCATTCTCCGCTTACATTCCCCCTGCCTTGACAGGACTCCTCAATTCTGTTCAGTCCTGATGGTAATCTGGCTGCTCCTCAGATCCACTTGGTCACATTTAGGACTTTGCATTGTTCACGCAAAACCCTACTTTGTGTAGCATTCACAATCTGCTCACATTTCTGTGTACCGACAAGACTCATTGGCACTGCTCGGTCCCAATCAGGATTGCGACCGTCTTTGTCCTTAGTAACAGGACTCACCGGCACTGATCGGTCCCGACCAGGATTACGGCTCAATCTTGGTCCTTACCAATAGGACTCGTTGGCACCATCTGGTCCTGACTAGGATTGCGATTCAGTCTTTGTTCTTAACCTCTCTGTCTTCTTCCTTGGAAATCAGGCCTTGGGCATAGAGAAAGGTGCAGTGCACGAGCTGAAGTCAAGCCTGCTCTGACCCCCCTCAGGCACCGAGCCGGAGCTCCGATTGAATGGGACTAAATTTCATGAAGCTTCACTTTGTGAAAGTCCTATTCCACCCTATTTGTATTACACTTTGTGCGATAGGATTTCGGACCTCCTGTGGACCACCGATGTCACTGCATATTCCCGTGCTCAGACATCTCGGACCTCCATCAGTTCCCGAGTCTGTCCCGGTTCTTGACAGTTTGGTGATATACAGTTAGAGTCAGAGTGAGCTCTGAGCTGCTGGCTGTGTATCAATGATGCGAGAGGGAAATAACTGGTGCTTGGATCTTACCAAAGGGGAACCGGAATAACAGCCCTAGAAGTATTACATGTGGCCTGTCAGATCCAGTTCATAACCTATACATAGGGGCGAGCTGTACTGCAAAGCTAGATACCATACCAAGGAGATATAACTATAAAACACCTTGACACCCAATTGCGAGCGGTATTACACCAGGCGGCTGGGCAGAACCCAGTTCGAGAACTATACATAGGTCTGCATCAACAGAGACCTACGGACCCATGAGCATTTGAGAACCAGCTGAAACCGATCGAGAAGCGTGATACGGACCTTTCTGAGATGCTCTAGGCTCCAGTAGACCACACGTGATCAGTCACATCGCGTTTGAGACACCAAACAAGTCCAAGTCTGATGGTCTTGATGGCCGACGACCCCCGGGTGCTCAAACTCTAGACACGTAGGCTTTGGCTGAGATTCCACTCTTACGAGAGGAGACAAGACACACAAAAGGGACTTACCAACCAAGCCGGTACAAGCTGAGGGTTCAAGAACACTCTGGGCTATCCAAATATACCGGATCAGGTCCGAGGACCAGTTCTTGAAACCAATCACACTCCAAAAGCAGGTTGGCCAGGCATCCATCCATGTGGACCCACCAATCTTGCACATGGCCAAGCCAAAGATACCCAATATTTTCCGTTGCAGATCGCATTTTACTCATTTCCTCTTATTTCTGTTTATTCATATCTGTCATGTCATGTCATTCGAGAAGTAGTATAAAAGACCATCTGTGAGACTCAGACAGTCTCAATCCGGGACTTTGGAGACAATACACCTGGCGGGTCCGACGCGAGCTTTTGTGGTAAAGACCCTTTATTCAAAATGGTCCTCGCGACCAACGGGGTTCAACTGGAATCGGATATCCGTTCACCAGAAAGTCATTCCCCTAGACTAGACGGATATCCATTCAAGCCTTGGTCGCACGGAGAACAAATGAAGAGCTAGAAATACTTATCAGTAACACTATGAGCCTAGGACTCACAATATCTTTCGCCCGAGCTCGGAGAGTCTCAACGAGTCACTTTATACTTCGAAGAGACTCGACAAAGTACAACTGTAATCTCGGAGAGGCTCGACAAGAGTTCAGAATTAAGAGTAGGCAATGATTTGGTAGAAAGAGTAGATAAGATCATCTAACTACCAATGACAAATACCTATGGAAGGACTACGGTCGTCGTGAAGATTCAAAAGGTAAAGAAATACGATGAGTCGTAAGAGATCATATTGGGAATACAATGAGTCGTTAGAGATCATTAATGAGTAAGACGAGTCAAAAATATAGCATAGAGTAAAATGATTCCTTACACCATCAAGAACACAGGTCTGCAGCTCATTCGTGCCGAGCTTTGCCTAGACTATCGTCGAAGCTCTGCAAGTCAATAGGCCTTGTGTCCCCAGTATCCTATTGCAGAGATTTGTTTATAAAGCATTTCTTTTGTGTAGATTCTTTAACAGAGAAAGTTCTTGTTGGCTACATTAGCTTTAAGGTCATCTAAGCTACAGACTACTGTTCAGTGAAGTCCCATTGCAGTTTTTTGGTTATACCACTGTTGTTCAGCAAAGTCTCGTTGCAATAGTCCCTTGTTTCATAGCTATCTTGTGGAGGGTCACAGTAGTTCAATCACCTTGATCAAGTCGGCCTCGTCGAGAACCTGAAAGGATCTCTGATAAGCACCAGAGATTCACACCGACAATTATCACATTTAGGGCCCACCCAGGTGCAATTTGAACACCCAAGTGTTGAATTGCACATAGGTGGACCTGAAATTTAATTTACTTCTAGTACTTTTGGTCCCACTGATTTTGTAACCTAAAGTAATAGAATAAAATTATGATTCGGCTGCCCTGAAACCCATTCAAAAGCCTATGATTTAGATTACACGAAAGTCCAACTGAAATTGAAAACCAATATCACACCAACAATTATCATATTTTGGGTGAGCTGAAACTTTATTCGAAATGAGTCCGCAAATTTTCCCATTGGTCCGGGAAATGCCGAACCAATGGGAAATTTCTCGGATTAGTTTCAAATAAAGTTTCAGGTCACCCAAAATATGATAATCATCGGTGGGATTTCGGTTTTCAATATCAGTTGGACTTTTGTGTAATCTAAATCATAGGCTTTCGAATGGGTTTCATGGCAGCTGAATCATAATTTTATTCTATTATTTTAGGTTACAAAATCAGTGGGACCAAAAGTACTAGAAGTAAATTAAATTTCAGGTCCACCTATGTGCAATTCAACACTTGGGTGTTCAAATTGCACCTGGGTGGGCCCTAAATATGATAATTGTCGGTGTGATTGCACTTGACTGAGCCTTTCCTTACAAGGCAGGTCTTTATTTACATTTTTGGACATTGTTTGTACATATTATATTGCAATATCCTGAGCATATCCTGAGTCCATATATGGTAGCCATCAGACCTCGGGATATTGTAAGGATATCCTCAATATGTTTCAAATATACTGAGCATATACAGCCTCCATATTTTGCAGGTATATTCTGGGGATATTTGTAATATACTGAGCATATCCTGAGCATATACAGGCCCTGTATATTGCTTACTGTCCCCAGTGTCCTGAGCCCAGCCTTCATTACTATTCATACTTAGTTGCCCCATTCATGGTTCCCACAAAATATTGTATCTTCTCAAAGTTAGAGGTTTTGTTTGATTTCTGCAGGCAAAAATCAGCCACCTGTACTCCGGCCTTGATTTTTTACAATTGGCTGTACACACATACAGTGTATTTTGACAAAGGTTCCATCATCTCTGCAGCTTATAAATAGCAATTTAACAGTCCGGGGGGGCAGTGGAGTGAATGACTTCATTTGGAACTCGGCCCATTTTTGTCAATAGGCACAGCTAATCAGGTTATGTGGTCAGAGACAAACCACTGTCGATTCTTATATAGATTTCCGGCCGGCCCTAAACTGGCCAATTTCTGCTGTGAGATGCTAAAAAAAGAATTGCTCGTACCTTAAGTCCACCCTAAGGATCCTGCGGAAGCCCCTGACCGTGTATGAGCTAATGAAGGGAAAAGCCTGCATTGCACTGTAAAGCTATTGAATTGGATACCGGAAAGACCAAGAAAAGGCATTGTTATATATTATGCCCGATGCCATTGCAGTGCTGCCAACTGCGAACTTCAATACAAGTGCTTAGCAGGTTAGGGCTCTGTTTTTTATGCTGGTTTATAAATATGTTTATGAACAGGTGTTTATAAACCGGTTTATATATCCTTGGGCCAGAACACCCTGTTTTTAATTCATTGTGACAGTGCCTGGCAGGCTGGAATGCGAACTAAAAGTTGTACTTCTGTGTCATTTCCGAGCTCAATGGGACATGCAATCCTTCCAGTGGATCCTGGAATCCTCTCGGGATGGGCAAATCAGTTGGAGTTGAGCCTTTCTAACTTTTTTTACTGACTGGTTATCTCATTCAAATGTCAGCATAACTGGGCTATCCTGTACCCCTATTGAGTTAAATTCACTGTGGAGGGCTGGGTCCAGGGCAGTGCGCGAAAAAATCACTGAAATTTCAGTCGAAATGTGGGTTCCTGGTTCATTTCAGTGAGTGTTTATAAACATGTTTATAAACACCCTGTTTACAAACAGGAATTACAAACTGTTTATAATGCCCTGAGGAATTATAAACAGAGCCCTATAGCGGGTGCTGAATTAGCTCCTTGTATGTTTTAGCTTTCAGGTATCCTTGTGCCGCTATGTAAGAAGATTTCTGTGAACTGATGATGCAAGGAGCGAGCTCATAGCTAACAGCAGTCAAGGTTACTCATCAGAGTAACAGTTCATACAGTACTTAACAGCTTTATTCTGGGTGCGCACTGGTTATATATAGCCTAGATGAAGTAGAATAGTATATAGGTAGAGTAGCTACAGTCATGTACTCTACCGGATTGCAACGAGATTCCCCGCCGTTGAATCCTGCGCTCTGGCTTATTTCAACAGATGTACAATAAATTTTCATTTCAAAGTTTGTACGGTCGCTGCTCCCCTCCCTGCTTTAGCATCAAAGTGTTCAACCTCCGATAATATGCAAGGAGTATAAGACAACCAGCCGCGACAAAGATCAATAGCGCAGCGTTGGTCCAGTGTCCCGTAGGGTACCCTCTACTTGCCTCATTGGCTTTGTATATCCAGACACCTACGATCTGACCAGGGGCGCCGAAGGATATGTTCAGCGCAATCGCGAGGCCCGCGGCGGATGTCGAGTATACGTTCGATGAGAGCCATCCGAGAAGGGGAGGGATGCATGAAAATGAACCCGCGGACGCTACGATCAAGCAGCCGTAGCGAGGCTAAGGCACCGAAATCAGCTGTAGATGAAGTGGAGAACGGAAGTACTGACCAGATACGCATCGGCCGGAAGTAGAGCGGACGCTATGAAACCGGCCGCCCCAACGAGTGAGAAAATGGCGGAATGAAAGGCTCGGCTGAGAGAAGATTAGACAGTTGATAGGATTCTGGGGCAGTAACGTACGCATTGAAGTGGTCAGCAGACCATGACACCAGGATCGTGGTAACGTATGCCGCTGCGTAGGGAGGGACGGTCATTAAGTTTGCCTTTAGCGATTTGAAGCCCAGACCGGCCGTGATCGAAGGCGTGAACAACGACAAGCTGGAGAACGGAGTAGATATTCCAAAATAGATCTATAATTATAGTGAGTTGGAGATAAGAAGGGAAAGCTCAAGACAAACAGCGTAATGCGCGTACAAGCGCCAGTCGGTGAGAGTGGCCTTTGCATCAGCCCATGTCATAGCTTTGCTGCTTCCGAGGGAGCCGTGACCTTTCAGTCGGCGCTCAGCCAGTTTTTTTTCGTCGTCTGTAAGCCAATGGGCAGTCTCTGGGTAGTCCGGGAGGTAAAATAATACCAGGACCGAAGACAGGCACGAAGGAAGCCCCTCGAGGATAAACAGCCAGCGCCAGGCAGACAGGCCGCCTGCACGATTCATATGGCCTACACCAAAGGCAATTGCCCCGCCAAAGGCGCCAGCCAGAGTTGCAGAGGCAAGAATGATCGCTACTCGGATGGAACGCTCATCCGTTCGAAACCAGAACGTGAGATAGTAAACTAAGCCGGGGAAAAGCCCTGGTGCGATGTTTAATGTTAAGAAGGTCAATCTCGAAGAGTCCGACGACTTACCGGCTTCGAATGCCCCGAGGAGAAATCGCGTAACGGTGACTGCCGCAAAGCTCTTCGCACCTCCGAGTCCCATCGTCAGGGCTCCCCATGAGAACATCAGGAATGCAATCCAGCGCTGAGGATCAAGGTGAGGAGTTAATCGTGTTCCGAGTAATATGATCAAAATCACTTACACTCGGGCTCAGCTTCTTGAGCAAGTAATTTGATGGAACTTCGAATATAGCGTAGGCGATGAGGAAAACCATCAGGGCAATCCTGGACCATAGAGTCAGTAAACCGGCATTTAGCTGGATAAACACGGAACCATTCACGTATATTGGAAGGACGTCATGTGAGTCTCGGAAAGCAAATCGTTGTGTGTCTCCGAGTTCAAAATCTTGGCGTTTCCTAGTCTACTATGAGCTTCCGGAGCGAACGAAAGAACCTGCGTACCAATGTTCGACCGGTCCAGATAACATAACAAGTAAATCGTGGCGCACAAGGGCACAATGCGGAGATCTTGTTTACGAACAAGGACAGCTTCAGCGGCCTTGTCGTGGACATAGGAGTCATCGTGCGAATCAAAATCCTAGAAAATCTGGTGTAAGGACTTTGAAGCTCAGAAGGCCAACGGTCCGACCTGTTTCCCGTAATCCACGTCTTGTGCGGATTTCTCTGTTCCGAGATCGTACACTTGTGCAGATGTCATAGTCAGGTGTGAAGCGAGACGGTTCCACGTCCACGATGGAAGGAAGCAGAGGTTTATATATGTATCCCATTTTGAAAGGTCAGGCGATATTCCAGAAAAGATTTGAAGTACCGGCATTAGATCATCAGTCGGCCCCCCCGCGGGCCGCCGCCCCACCTTGGCGACTGGAGGTATGCACTCGCTCCAAGTCGGGGATCATGCATCATGCCTGAGCTACGCTTCGACCGTTGCTTTGTCCATAGTACTGAATTAGCTTAACTTTGTTCTTCCCGTGTACCTGCAGTACGAAGTAGGCCGACAAGCCCCTGCGCCGCTTGACTTGGAACTTGGACTTGAAAGATGCACCACTGCCTGACATGTATCGTGATCCGCCGATGCGCTATTTGATCTCCGACCCGCGGGCCGCGGAACTTCAACCTGGGGCGGCAAAATGGTTCAACTTAAACTTGCCATCTTCCAAAAGCTTTAAGCCTCTTTAACCTTCACCTAATCTTTGCGGTGTTTATAACGTCAAAAAAAAAAAAACCGGAGCTAGTCGCTTTGCTATCAATGTTCGAAACGTACGATGCATGGAAAGCAGCCAGACAATTTGACGCGCAAGATATAATCAGAAATCTTCTTCTTTCACTAACAAGATCTTTCTGCTAATCCAACCACACCGAACCGGAGCAGCAATTAGTGCCAGTTATACTAGGAAACGACTTTAACGGCGCAGCCGGTGATTTTTTAACAACTGAACTTACTTGACTCGGTCTAGGAGAACCAGATCCTGTCCCCGCAATTCATAAAGCGCGACAAAGTCCGTATCCTGGTCCGTGAGGATGAGCATGTTCTTGCTCGTGTCGTTCCACGGCGATATACTCAGGATGTTGCTCGTCCCGCCTGCCTCGGGAGTAGGGATAACGAAGAGCGTGTCCTTGAGCGATCCGTCGGCGTTCAGCGACCAGCCGGAGATATACCCCGGGAAATCGGCGTCACGGGAGCGGGTGCTAGCGTATAGGGTAAGCCCATCCGAAGAGATGACGATTTCGTCGCCCCAGTACTGCGACGCGTTGGCCGGTGTGAGCCCTAGAAATAAATGAGACTAGCCCGAAGGGAATATAAAGCGGAGGAAGTATTACCGAAAGGCGTCACTGCAAGGGTCACGTTCGTATAGTCGAGGGACCCCGAGGCGTGGTCGATGGTGAACTGGTCGACGCGGAGACCTTCCTCGTCGATGAGGTAGAAATACCCGCCATTCGCCGTGATCGCACCATGCCGAGGTCCCGCTCCCAGCTCGCTGGGACTGAAATCGCCCAGGGCCGTGACGGAACCGTTGGCGAGGTTCAGGGAATAGGAATGAATAGTATTCAGACCCAGGTTCTACCATTTAAAAGCGTCCAATGAAGCACTAGGACACGGAAGAAAGGAAACGCACTGTGAGATACATGTATTTGAGGTCGGGTGTAGTCGCGAACCCGTGGAGGGTCGATCCCGGGGCAAACTCCAATGCCTGGATCTTCGAGACTATGGCGCCCCTCTCGTCGACATCCCAGGCTTCGCCGCAGGGCGTGAAAAAGTCAAGGCCATAGAACACGCCGTGCTCTCCGGCCTCGGCAATAAAATCGTTCGCGATGGGTTTGGTTCCGCATGAGGTCACGGTGTTGAGCAAAGACACGGAAAAATCAGGTTTGACGGAGTACGAGCTGAAGGTCCGTGTCCCATTGATGGGCGAAGACCATCCCGAGCCATAGACGACGCCCGCTTTTCGCTACATGCACAAACGGATGTGAGGAGGAGCGACGGATCAACGGGACAACCACTTACGTTGACGGAGAGCCAGGGATGGGCAGCTGCAGCCGGGGACGTGTGCGCAAGGGACAGCGACCCCGCGTCCGCATCCACCACAAGCGTGTATAGGAAGCCTTTACCAACGTCCTGTGTCCCGTCGAGCATGGCGGTTACATTGTAGTCCGTCCCAAAGTTTCCGACAATAATGTGGTGCTTTCCAGATTCATGGGGCGATTTGTGTGCCACAGCGAGCCCGAGCAATACGGCGGGGAGAATGAGCCTCAGTGAAAACATTTGTGGGTCCACGGAAGGAAAACAACAGCGAAAAGGTTAGGCGACTTTATATATCCTGAGGTCATGGGTTCCAAGAGCGGCAATACCCCAGACCGAAAGAAGCGTGTATCAAAGGGCCGGAGAACACGCCGCATGTAATGGTTGATGGCACCCAACGCGCCCGCTGGAATGCTGGAGTTTGATATTTATTTACCCTGCGCAACAGGGATATCCACGCATTCAGATCTTTCTGTGGAGCGCCAGTCTTGATTCCACGGGAGCTGTAGAACAGTTTTCGTAAGAGTCGCGAACTCGGCGATGGACTGATTTTGGGCATTTCAGGTAATAGTAGTAAGTATAGTGTGTTGTCTGAACCATGTCTGAGCCACGGACGCGAGCCTAGTAAGTACAGGGCATCAACAAAGATAAAATGCGTTCAAGGCTCGTTAAGCACTTACATACACACATATGCTGTACGGCGAATCAGACTTCAATACCACATAATTTTGCAGGACGTGGACCTAAGTAGACTTGAAAGATCAGCGCTCAGCCCTGACTCCTGAGCCACCGCTCGACGTAACCGAAGGAGGTCCTCAGGTCGTTGACCTTCAATTTCCGCCGTGGCATGTAAAATAATTGTCCAAGATCGATCATGGCCTTGTGTTTATAAATCGGACAATCCTGCCAACGACGTTATTTGAGCTCAGAGCGCCCCAAAAGACGGTGGTGCGACTCGGAAAGCAATTGCCCAGGAGTTGCGAGGATGTCAGATGCTCGTCCAACGAGAAGAAGATTATTACGCAGCTACGCTCCATTTGCGTGTATTTGGATCCGAAGCAGGCCGATCTGGGCACGGTTCTCTTTCCTCCACCACAACTCTCGTTCGGTATCAGATGTTTACGGCTGGCTGCCGACACTGAACATCTGCGTATCATGGCCTCACAGGACGAGCTAACTGCAACCGTCTTTGGCGCTGTACAGTCCCTGTCTAACACTCGGAAAGCCAACTTGCTGCTCGACACTGCACTTGCACTCATTACCGCTGGCCAGTACGTGTATGGGGCTCTGGGCTCTTCAAAACCTTATACCTTCATCAGATATGGAGCCGATGTGGAGAACTACATGGAGGTGTACTTACGGACACCAGATTTGCCTCGGAACGATGTTGTACGGGCGTTGCTGGCACGGGGGAACGCACGGAAAGCAGGCGGTGAAAACTTGATTGCAAAGGCAGAGCAAGGTGCGTTTTTTGCTTGGGGAAGGCTCCAAATTGAGCTGGGGATGCGTCCAGATTTCCGAGCGGTACTAAAGCTCGATCCCTCAAACCCGGAAATTCAGAGCCACCTGCGACGAGAGAAAGTGGTGGGTGCATTCCTGTGATATAATTAGTGATGTTCTGGTCTTGGCTTGGTCAAAAGCCCAGCACTGGCCTTGGCTGGCTTCGACCCAAAAGCCATAAAGCCACGGGCGGGATTTGATGCTCTTTTCTGGCTTTGGCCTGGCAAGGCCAACCCACTTCAAAGCCAAGTCAAGTCAAGGCCAAGCCAAAAGGCCATGGCCCAAAGCCAAACCCAGAACATCACTAGCACTGATATCGTCTATACGCGCTAAACCAGCCACAGAAAATACGCTTTGCCCACGACCCAGCCTCGCAGCGTGCACCCGTCGAAGTATGGGAACGAATAGCGGGCTTTATCCCGCGATACCATCTCCGCACCTGGCTCTTCGTGTCCGCCTTTCACCGCGACATCGCGGTGCGGATGATCTTCCATACGTTGGATCTGTACTTTGGGGACGACCAAGAGGCCCTGAACCGCGGCCTCGACGTCTTCGACCGGGTCAAGGCAGATCCTGTCTTTGCCAGCCGCGTCAAGACTCTGCGGCTGCATTGGGCGTACGAGGAAGGGGACATGCTGGACCTGATGATTCGTGGGTCTGGTGTCTTTCAGTAAAGTCGGCGACTAACCTGTTTCCAGGCATCTTCCGCTCCACCCTCCCCGAATTCAAGTCGCTGCAGGATTTTGAATGGATCGGATACCCCGAGATGCGCGCAGAGATCGTACAGACCGTGCTATCCACCCACTCGCATCTCCACGGACTAGGGCTGATGTGCGTTGTCTCGTCTCATCGGAGCGGTATCTCTGATCTTTGTTGTTTTACAGCGGCTGGCACTTTGACGCCGTCGGCGTCTCCGCGTTCTGCAACCTGCGCAAGTTCACGCTGCGCGCCGAGGACGACGACGGCTTCGCGGACATGGGCGAGGTCCGCACGGTCCTCGACCAGAACGTGCGCACGCTCCGGCACCTCGTGCTTGGCGCGTACCTTGCGCGGCACCACTCGTGGGACAGCGCGTTCCAGAGCGTCACGATAAAGAACCTCACGCACCTCGACCTCGTCGATACGCGCATCTCGCACGTCGTCCTCGCGCGCATCGCGCATGCGCACAGCCTGCAGAGCCTCACTCTGCACGGCACCTTCGAGGAGCCCGGCCCCGCGGGCGTCGTCTTCGGCAGCGACCACATCCTCGACGGCGCGCATACCTTCCTCCCGCACCTCGAGGCGTTCCGCTTCGTGCTTGTGGGACACGACGACCAGGCGGGGCTGTACCGCGCCGTGACGCAGTTCCTGCGGCACCGCACGCGCCTGCGCCGCCTCGATCTCGGCAACTGCCCGTGGGAGATGGTCCTCGACGTCCTCCCCGACCTCGTCGCGCTGCGCGTCTTTGGCGTACGCATCGCGAACCTCACTGCGCAGGCCGCCTCCGAGCTCGTCCACGCCATCCCGAACGAGATCGCGGCGCTCCACCTCTCCACCGTCGTCTCCGACCGCCCCTTGGTACGTATCCCTACCGTCCTTGTAAATCGCTTATTCATTACTTGTTTCCGCCAGAACGAATATGCAAAGCACTTCACCCTCTTCCCCGCGCTCGCCTTCCTGCACCTGCAAAACACCTCCCAGCACCGGCCCAAGCCGAACCTGATGTCCGAGAAGGACCTGCAGGTGCAGACGGACATCTGGGCCGCGTCCGCGCGCAGCGTCGCTACTGCGCTGCCCGCGCTTGACTTTCTCGGCTGGCACGGCGAGCACTACGTCGTCGTGCGCAGCGGCGGGGACGCAAGCAGCAGCGTCGAGCTCAAGGAGCTGCCATGCCGACGGCACCTCGACTGCGGGAAGGGCGTCGATCTGGGCGGCGAGGACGCCGCGTGGCTCGAGCGCAAGGACGTGCCGATGGATTACGAGATGCCCGTCGAGTCGTGATGCGCCAGTGCATGAAAGGCGTGGTGCGTGGTGTCGACGCTATGCTGTACATTGTATATATCGTTAGTTACGTTCCATACGGGTCCCGGTCTTGTATTTCTCATTCACATTCTCACATCTGTACTCCCTTCCTCACCTCTCACTTCCAATCCAAAGCATTCACAGCAAAAGAGAGATTGTACGACAGCATTATATAAAGTAGTAGACATCGCTACGACAGCCAGTCCATTAAATAGTCCCGATTTTAGACGGGGTCTTCACAGCGCGCGTTATACCTGGCTAACAGGCTCATACCCGCCCCGGCTGCTCCCCGCGCGCCCCATGCCCATACCCAGGCCTATAAATATGCTCTTCCTTCCGCCCTTCCGCCCCCCGGACCCCCCAACCGACAGCCCGTCCTCCTCCTCCTCCCGCTCCCGCCGCCGCCGCGCTTCCTCGAACCCCTCGAGCGGCACGTCGTACAGCCGCTCGTACTCGACGCCGAGTTCGCGCCCGTTCGTCCAAAAGTCGCGGCAGTTGCGGTACGCGCCGAGGTCGAACGGGTTGCTCGCGCGCCCCGCGCGCGCGAGCCCGTCGACGGCCTTGCCGCGCGTGAACCGGTCGAGCCCGAGGAGGTTCATGATGAACCCGCTCGGCGGCGGGGGCGCGCCGCCTGCGCCCCCGGCCGCCGCGTCCGTGGGGTCCGTCGGGTCCGGCGACCCCGCCCCCTGCCCGTGCGCGTGCGCGTGCGTGTGGCGGTGGCCCATCTGCCCGTTGAGGCTCGCGCCGCCGCGGCCGCCCATGAAGCCGTAGCGCCCGAGGTTCGACACCTCGAGGGTCGTCATCTGGCGCGCGATTTGCCAGAACTGCGAGGCGAGGAGGACGGAGGTCCACGAGAGCTGGAGCGTCGCCCAGAAGGCGACGGCGACGAGGAAGGTGTCGGTTGCGGTGAGAATGCAGAGGTTGGCGGGGAGGATGCAGGAGGCGGAGGGGACGGGCGCGGAGGGGACGGGCGCGGAGGGGACGGGCGCGGAGGGGACGGGCGCGGAGGGGTCGGAGGTGATCGGGAAGGTGAGGGAGGAGAAGACTGGGGGATCAAAGAGTCAGCGTTACTGCGTAGACTAAACACAAGACGGGGACGTACAGGCGTATGTCAGATAGTCGAACAGGCCAACTCCAAGGACCAGCGTCGACACGAAGATGACGAACTGTCGATGGTTATTCGAGCCCACTGTCAGGTGGCGCCACGTCAGATGCCAGTTCTACAAGACCAGATCAAGTACGCACCGCAATTCCAAACCCACGGGCAATGGCTAAAGAAGACGGATATCAGCTACTCGTGAGAAAAATAGGGAGCATGAAAACGCACTGGTCACTCCGCGCGACACACTTGTCGCACACCCGGCAGTGCTTCGAGCGCAGGGGCTTGCGCGCCTGTTATATTATTCCATTAGCGATCGAGTATGAGAGAAGGAATAAAAATATGCACCATGCACTGGATGCAGAACGTCTGCCCGTTAAGCCGTCCCTCCGACGCGAGGTCCTCGATGATCTGCACGAAGGATCATGAGCACAGGGAACACAAGATGGGCGTACATCGAAGACGCACCGACTTGAGCTCGGCGTCGCTCGCGGGCTTGGGGCACGTCCCGGCGTCGAGTGTAACCGCGCGGAAAAAGTTGTAGGAGCAGAGGCCGACGCAGAGCGCGAAGAGCAGGTGCGTGAAAGGATGTGATTGGGTTTCTGTAGGACGGGTGAGTGGGGGCGATAGGGTAAAGAAAGAACACGCACGGTGCACGAGACGGGTGACCCAGCAAAAGACCACCCAGACCATCGAGCCGCAGATGATGCCCGCAAAGTATGGCGTCTGGTTGACGCTGTCGGTGTAACTGGACTTGTTGAGCAGGACGCGGGTGACGATGTGGTGCATGCCGAAAAACTCGGCCAGGGCGAGGAGGATGCCGGTGTACCAGGGCAGGATGGCGAGGGTCATGAAGACGATGTAAAAGGCGAGGGTGGGGAGGGCGAAGATGGCGATGCGGGTGTTGCGCTCGCTCAGCGGGCGGCTCTTCTTGACGCCCTCGTCGTCCCAGCCGCCCTCCTCCAAAGCGCGCTTCCACGCGCCGAGACTCTTAAGCTCTTGGGCCATGTCGCGCGGCGTACGGCCCTCGTTGTCCTTGGCGTTGAGCTGCGCGCCTTTTTCGATGAGGCGGCGGATGCTGACGCGGTTCCCGCGCACGACGGCCCAGTGAAGCGGCGTGAGCCCCGCGTCGTCCTGCGTCGTCGGGGACGCGCCGTGGCGCAGCAGGAGGTCGACGCTGAGCGCGTCGCCCTGGTACGCGGCCCACATGAGCGCGGTGTGCCCCTGGGCGTCGCGCGAGTCGACGTTGACCGGCTGGTGCAGCAGGTACAGCAGCGGCATGATCGAGGACGAGTGGGTGACGAGGTGCAGCGCGTTGTAGCCCTGCGAGTCGGCGATGGTCGGGTCCGCACCGTGGGCGACCAAGAGCTGGATAACATAGAGATACCCGCCGCGCGCGGCCCACTGCATGGGCGTTGCCACAAGGTCACCGCCCAGTGCGTCGACCTCTGCGCCTTGGTCCAGCAGCATCCGGCACGCGGCCACCTGCGCATTGATTGCGGCCCAGTGCAGCGGGGTGATGTTCTGCGGGTCACGGTCGGTGGCATGGGCCTTCCCGGAGTCTAGTAGCTCGCGGATGGTCTGTACGTCGCCACGCTGGGCTGCGACGAATATTGAGGTCTACACAAGATGAGAATGAGCTGCGGTGAATATTAGACACGCACCTCCTCCGGGTCAGTCTCATCGAGCGCCTGGGCAAAGGAGAGATTGGTGGCCGTCGCAGCGTCTTGAGATACGGCCGCCGTCGTCGTCGGTGGTGGTGGTTGCATCATGGTAGGAGAAAGAAATACACAGCCGAGCTCACAGCCCGGTATAATCTAGGCAAGCGGGTGACAGTGGGCGGCCAACACTCCCTATACAATGAACAGATCGATAGAAACGATACAAGAACCCTCGAAAGGATGAAAACAAGAGCGAATCGTGTGCCTCAGTGGTGGGCGTTGACGGTTGCGGAGGAGGCGGTGTGATTATTATTGATATCACCGTCATGACAAAAGACACAGCCTGCCTTCAGTTCTCGCCGTCTTTTATCTCGCGCTTATCTGCTGCAGCTTTTTCTGTCCAGCTGGAGACAAAGGTAGCCTTTTAAACTGCTCTTCTATTGCGAATTTCTCCCCGCCTGATATAGATGCATGGTTAATAGTTATCCTTTGGCTATTATCTAGAGACCCTCTGAATACGGACTAGAATCGGGCCCTCTTCTAGACAGAGACTCAAGCTGAATTCCTGATCGCCACCCAGGATGGACCAGACAAGAAATTTGACGCTGAACGCACTGAAGTCTGAGCTCGATGTCCGGTTACACACAACTCTGTCTGCGGACTTCTCCGCTCCTTGGCTGGACGATTCGTGAGTTCAATAAAAGGCTCGTCTCTAAATCGAACACATTTTGGATTCCGACCTGATATTACGCACACACTTCAGAAACATCTGTTGCAGCCAGTTCGACCTAGGACATCCGGTTTGCTGGGCGACCTTTCTATAAAGCAAAGAAACTCCGAGAAAGGTGTCGCCATTTTCCTCCACCTCCCATTGATTTTAACAGGGCCATACTGTTGGTCGGAGCCAAGTTCAAGGACTGTCCGAAAAAGTTACTGAGTCCCCTGAAATGAGAACTCAGTTTCTGCTTGACGAGCCATCGGTATCCGGGCTGGAATGGACGATGTTCAATCGCCCACACGGTCAATTTCTCCTCGCCGCTGGCATGCTGTCTCCTTCCTCCCTCCGCGCACCGAGCTGCCGCGCATCGTTCCGCATCATTCCCATCCAAATCCGGATCCTGCACCGACAACGGAACGGATTAATCAATATATGCCTTAACTGAAACAGCGGGTGTCGTGAGGCGTTGCAACTGGCTGAAGGATCAGTCCACGTCCTTCAGTTGTTGGCCCTCATCTCATCATGTAGGTTCGAATCCGAGTCCCGCTTTCGCAGACATGCCTACTTCCAACCCCAACGATGCCCTCCCGCTGGACCTGTCCAATCCTAACAATAGCCCGGACTCGGAGATCACGACACAAATATTCACGCATCGCCTTCCCGGCTCTATTTTCCCTCGCGAAATTGGCACAGCGCCGCTGCTCCTGGCCGCGCTGCAGCTACAGAGACTGGCACAGCCTTGCGTTGGACTCTCTCGAACTCGGGACCCCGCTGAAAAATCGGCCAGGTCAATATCCCCGTCGAGTTCGTCGGGACGAGGCTGTCGTGCGCTCGGATCTTGCCGTTGCCCCTGGTGCTCGAAACTTCGTTTTACGGCTACGAAAGAACGGGACAGCGTGCCCTATATTGACAGTGGGGAGGCACTTACTCGCAATCGTGGCGCGACGTGAGGGTTGAGGGCGGTCGTTCTCGAAGTTCGGGCTTGATTTACATATGCATCTCCCGCTGCTTGAGCGTTTTGCCATCGATTTCAACTCCCGAAGTTTGAATAAACCCTATCGATACTTCCGCACTCCGCCACCTCATCCTCGAGGTGGCTATCCATCCGACAATGCAGCTTCCTGACCGGAAACAACCTGCTTTGAGCCCGTTACCGGTGGCCTGAGAGCCGAAGACTTCAGCATCTTATTATCTCGAATCTTGTCAAATTCCGAATTGCTCTACAGAGCCGCGAAAGTGGCTCGCCTCCCCGAAGTTCCGCCGCTCCTATATCCTCATCTCGCAAATCTGCGCGAGACGATGGCTATTTTGGAGCACCTCTCTCTCCCCGCACAGGTGTTGGACCTCTCCTCAATCCTCCTGAGTAACTATCATTTTATTCCCCAAGCCGGGGTGACAGCTCCGCGAGCTGTTGATCGAGATCAACGAAGACCAGGCGATTTTATTCAGCTTTTGGAGACCCAGCCCGGTCTCTATAAATTCGACCTGAGCGAGGGGCCGCTCGAGTTTCTCATTGCAATTTGCCGACGGTTCCCCATTCCTTCCTCGTCCGGGCAACTTGACCGCTTCCCATTGTATCTACCTCGGAAACCAGAGGACCATGTTTCCTATGGTGGATTCTCAGGGTGATCACGAATTGGTTATGAATCCAGCAGCCTAAATCAGCCGTGAGAAATCTGTAAAATATTTTCGGGCGGCTTGCATACAAAGTCTATGGTACGCCTATCTGGCAAAAAAACTTAGTTATGGGATTCTGTCTGGAAAGCGGGGAACAAGCGTGCAAATAAGTGCTGGGAAGCAAAACACATTTCAGTGCATTTCCGTGTTTGCATCTTCACATCGGGAAACCCACCGGTTTCGAGTCGGTGGCACCCTTCAAAATAACTCAATTGCAGGCTCAGTGGCTGTGGTTTTCATGCAATTGCGATTTGACGCCTGGTGATTTCTTGTTCCGCAGACTGATCATGACATGGGAGTGGGCCTCTCTGAGGCGGGAGCTGAACCTTTAGGGATCAAGGTGATTGGATCTTACAAAAAGAAAATGTCTGAATTTTTAAGGATCAAGTTTCAACTTATATTATCATCTCAGATAAGTTGAGACCTGGGTGTTATAGACGCCAAAGGCACTTAGATTGTCATTTGGGCAGCACCTCTCCTCTCAAAAAAAGGAAAGCGTAACTCTGAGTGTGCTCACTAAAATAAATCCATAAACCATGGGGGTTTAAACTTTCTGGTGCTTCGGCCACTATACACTGAGTTTGACATTTAAACTTTCCATATGATGGGTTTTCTAGTACTCAATGCCTCATAGGGAACGAAAAGGCTCAAAGTTTGGTTAAAGTATGCTAAACTGAACCGCGAGAGAATGTGACAGTTGTGACAGAGCTCCCTGAATGTACGTTGAAACATTGAATAGAGCTCGAAGTCTCCAGACTCAATAATTCCCCTAGTACAAGCCATAGAACCACAATAACCTCATGAGTCTTTTTTCCTGCTTCCAGAATAAATAATCAAATGCATGATAATAGCAATATAAAATTCATCATGCACCAATGGACAGCATTGGAAGAGGAAGGTGTCAAAGATCAAGTGCACAACAATTACATATGTGGAGTCCCAACCACAGTGGACCCAGAAAAAAGAGAAGTCAATGCCAAGCGCAAAAGATGATGTATGGACAGTCAGATTCAGAGGCTTGGAAATTGTGAATATAGAGCGCAGAGCTTTACTTATCAATCAAGAGAAACAGAAGAACTCACACCACACCGGAGGAGGACGAGTTTCGGCCCGGGCAAAAACAGTTGCAAAAATAGTGGAATATATTGGCTTCAGTACTAATAATTGACAGAAACCTCCTGCATCAGCTCTCCCGAATCCGTCCATAGTGAATCTGTGGATGATAGATTTAGACTCTAATTCAACTCGGAATCCGACACTTCTGAAATTCGGATACTCCCGATCCGAGTGTTGGAGATTGATGGCGCATGAGTGATTAGTGATCCGATCGGCCGACATCAGTCAGCCCGAGCTTTCTCAGTCAGCGACTGAAGGACTCAGAATTGAGTAGAATAGTCTAGATGAAATACTAATAGGTATATAAACTGTAGTAGTTCTGTAGGCTCCTTACAAGTTTTTACCCAGTCGCCTAACAGCGCAAGTGTCAAGCTTAAAGCTTCGGCTAAATCACCAACACCGAGCCTGCGGCACATACAGCCGGAACAGAAAGGAAGCAGGATTTGAAAGCCGAAAGTGTGGATGGGGGCAATTAAAGAACTAGTGACTGACATTTTTGAATGATAAAGAATCTCCAATCTTTCACAAACTACAACAATTTTTGCTCTTGCAGTTTTCCTTTCATTTGTGGGGTGACCAATTTGGTCTGATAAGGTAGACTATTTGTGAGGACTCTAGATATGGGATAGATAAGCCAACAGTCATATACTGAAATGATAAGTAGTAACAGAGCAAATCTGTTGAGTATGCCAAAAATTGGGAGAGTTATCGGTTTTGTCAAGGAATGACACTGCCGTCGAGCGCGAGGCCCGACGACTCCGATCCAGAACAGGAGCACTCGGTCGACAGCATGGAAGCTGGGTGAGAGAGGCTCAACTATTCCAGCTCTGGATCGCGAGGTCAATTCCGTACACAAGGCACTCCAGGGACTTCGGAAGATGAAGATGAAGCCCAAGAAATACCAAGCATGGTAAAAAGACCTCAACGAGGGATGGTGGGTGGGGGCAGAAAACTGCGCGCGAGGGACACAGTTGGCGGAGAGGCATGGACGTCGCAAGCAGAAGAGATGTGACTTGTGACCGAAGTCACAAGTCCGGGCAGACGGAGTCGTCCTCCATTCAGTCGTTTACCTTATCTTACGCTTATGCTAGCCGGAGCAAGCTCTCGTAGCGCCAGCTAGCGACTAAGTCCGTTTACTGCTCACGGATAGTAGCCCGAACATGAAGCGGAAATGACTAATGGCTAAAATTGAACTTAGAGAATATCTGTGTGTTCTGTCAATGAAATGGGTTGGTACACAGGCATTTAAACAATCACCAGGCTACCCAAATATTCGCATTTTATTGATTGATTTTTGGCTTCCCCTGCTTTTTTCACGATTTTTCTCTCTCGATGACCAATTCTGCATGACAAACAGATCAAAAATGATGCACGAAATCGATGTTTCCCTGGGTAAAGGTTCAGCAATCAAAGCGGTTGGTTGACTCAGACGTTCCACGTAAAACCTACGGAACGCGACCGCGGTCAAGCCTAGCATACAAAGTCTATGGTACGCCTATCTGGCAAAAAAACTTAGTGATGGGATTCTGTTTAGAAAGCGGGGAACAAGCGTGCAAATAAGTGCTGGGAAGCCAAACACATTTCAGTGCATTTCCGTGTTTGCATCTTCACATCGGGAAACCCACTGGTTTCGAGTCGGTGGCACCCTTCAAAATAACTCAATTGCAGGCTCAGTGGCTGTGGTTTTCATGCAATTGCGATTTGACGCCTAGTGATTTCTTGTTCCGCAGACTGATCATCAAAGCGGTTGGTTGACTCAGACGTTCCATGTAAAACCTACGGAACGCGACCGCGGTCAAGCCTATAAGGTCAACTTCAAGTGCAGGGCTTGAAGCATTCTTGTCCAATATGTCCATCGCCGCAAAGACAATCGTCGCTACCGGTGCGTCCTCCGGACTGGTGAGATTTCCCAACACGACGCGACGCGCGCTTCAACTTCAACTGATTTCAACATAGGGGTTCGAAGTCGTAAAGCAACTCTTGCAGCAGACGCAGCCTTACAATTTCATCCTCGGTGTGCGAGACGCCACGCTATCAAAGGCCGCGTACGATGCCCTCCAGTACGACGCGGGCACGCACAGCGTCACGATCCTACCGCTCGAGCTGTCAGACTTGCGGGGCGTGCGGTCGTTCGCGCAGCAGGCGCTCGAGAAGTTGGGAGAGGAAAAACTCGACTACCTCATGCTCAACGCGGCAATTTCCAAGGGTGTAGCGCCGGTGGGCCCGCACGGATCCAAGTGGTGCGAGGCGTACATCGTCAACCATCTGTGTGAGAAATCATCCGCCGAGGACAGTGGTTGTTTTCTCATCTCTTGCTATACAGCGCAACACTATCTCATCCACCTGCTCCGCTCGAAGCTTACCGCCTCGCGCTCCCGAATCGTGTTCGTCTCGTCCGGCGCCGTCCGCGACCACCACGAGAACCTACGTACGCTGGACTCGCCCAATTTCCCGCGCTTGGAGCTGACCACACACCTAGCGAAACTCGACACCTCCCTCTTCGCGGGCTCCGGCGCCAATTCTCATGTTGTCTACCCCTCAACAAAGTTCACTCAGTTCCTCGGCACCCACTACTGGCGCCGCCAGCTCAAGGACACAGGGTGCACAGTCGTCGCTGTTGCCCCCGGATTCATTCCCCTGACCCGTCTTTCGCGGCACACCGACCTGAAGCTCAGCATGGACATGCCCAATGCCAGGACCGTTGAAGATGGCGTGTATCTCCTCCTAAATTATGACCAGAAATTGCTCACACTAAACGGCTTGAACAGGCGCGCAGTTTATTTTAGCTGGGTTCACGCGGGATGACTTGCCTGCCGATCCGGAACAGATCCTGTTGTATACGGGAGAGTGGTTGCCCAAGGATGTCTACTCCATGAGTCTGGATACGGAGCTCCAGGACAAGTGGTGCCCGAGCAAGGACGAGATTGAGAAGGAAGCGGGTTTGAGCTCGGGAGAGGGGACGAAGCTCTTTTAACATTCTTAACTTGAAGATGTGAGAAGCGGCGAAATATACCGACCCACCTACCTACTATTCCGAAAATTTGAACTGAGATTCCAAACTGTTAAGATTGATGAGTCAAGGAGATTCTTTAAATTTGCAGATAGTTGTCCAAAGAGGACGTTTAACGTCCTATTTGGACAACTGCTTGGCTTTTGGATCGGAAAGAGGAGAACTCCAGACACGGAGTCAAGGGAGGGACTTGCAGTTTGCGTTTGAGTTAGGTAGTAAGTGAAGTTACGACACAGTGACATGAGTGCCAGCAAGGTTTCATTCGCAGTACACTTATGTGACGGTGAGGGAGGCGGGGCAGTTGATTCGCGGTCCAGACCGACTTCAAGCTCACAAGTTGTCTTCCGAAATCACCGACAGTAGGGCTTCGACCGTGATGTTCAGGCTCGTGAATGGTATGGATATTTCATTCGCCCAATCATTCAACCTGTTCTGAAAGTTGAATACGTGTGCTCTGACTTCGGTTGAAGAATGTTAAAAAGATTGCTGGCCGGAAATTCTAGCTCTCCGAGGACACCAAGGTGAGCGAGGTGTGCATCAGATCCGCGGAGCTTGACAAATATACGGAGGTTGACAAGTGCCGCGATTAATGGAAGCCCGAATATTCCGCCGTCTAATGCCGAGCAGGGATGTCTCCGAGCCGTGCGGTCACTAGCAGGTTGAAAGAATAGTTGTCTACTTTATCTTCTGGGAGATTTGAAATTCCCGGTGTCGTCTTGAACACTGACTTGATCGACGATGACAGTCCACTCGACCCTAGAGCGGTTGAACGAAGTTCGTGTGTGGTTAAATTCCTATGAATGCTGGGTTGAGTATTCAATCTACTCCTCAGTTCAATAAACTCGAACTATCAAGCACCGAGACGTTCTCTGCCAAAGCCATCCTCACTGCTCTTGCATCCGCCGCTGTGTCCACCGCGACTCCCACTGCGGCGATCGTCCCCACCCCAGTAAACAAAGCTTTATATCACATAGACGTGGTTGACAGAATCGTGGCAGCTCACCCCAGCGACCATTACGGTCTGCTCTGGATCGATTAGTCCCCCAAACGGCTGCCTCACGATATCCGTCGTATCCGACTCCTGTGTCAATCTTACCGGCGGCCTCAGCTTCCTCAACAAAGAGATCTCTTGGGTACAGGTCCCGAATGGTTTTGTGTGCACCTTCTACGAGTAAGTGGGGAAGCGACACTGGTTAAATGCTCTAAATATCCTCGCCAGGGACTTTGGTTGCTTGAACGGAGGTATCAACGGGCACGACGTCGCGCTCTTCATCTTCACTGGTGGGACGTGGGACATGTTCAACGTTCACGGAATCGCTGCGAACCAGAACTTCAATGACCTGACGAGCTCAATCACTTGCTCGCCTATTTAGTGAGAGAGGAAGTAATCACGCGTTTCCGGTTATCCTGATTTGGGGGTCTTCAATACTAGTTGCAGTACTCTGGGTCCATGACAGTGTACTTGGTTTGAGTTGGGGTACACTGCATTCCGATAGGTTAGGAACGCCCCGTATTTTCCGTCGAATCGACACGGAATAACTGCAGATGCCACGGCCTGTCGTTTGGTTTTGCCGCATCCTGTTTATTCAAACTTGCCTGGGCAAAGGAAGTTCAGGCACCATGAATAGCAGAAAGGCACGTATACAAGATAACATCAGAAAAAGTTAACAAGTCGAAAACTCACCCTGGTAGTTAATTGACTTCCTGCTCCTCTCTCGGGCTTGGAATTGTCAATTATTGGTTTGCTAGGCTTTCCGGAACCCAGGCTCCAGTCTCGCACACTAGTAGTCCCGTATACTCGTAACCAGTCTGCCTATAACTGGCAAAAATGTGGCGAGCACTATGCCGTGCCTAGAGTCCAGTAGTCCCGGTCCTCTTGTGCGGCTTTTATCTGCTTCCATAGTCATCGAGCTCATTCTATCCTAGACTCGCATTCACAGTTTGGATGAAAATTATGATTGATTGTGTTTTTACAAATTTCTTGTGTGCATCACAGAGAGTAAGGTCGTTCATGGTTCCCTTTTTATTTCCTTCTTTCACCCTCTTTTCTCTGTTTGCTTCCCTTTTCCACTGAACATGACAGAACTTGAGGATCAGCTTGTTGTGAGTCCCATGATCATGCCTTAGTCCCCTATTGGGATGTCTATTGATTTCAACCTGAGCTATCCATAGGTCTGATTCATCTGAAATCTAGTCTACATGAAATGAAAAAAAGGAGAGCAAAAAGGGACGAAGAAAGGGAGTGCCGGACCAGGGTGTTCACAGTTCCCTTTTTCCGTCCGCGGGAGCTGCACAGGAGGCTGCCTGAGAATCCCTTCAGCAACGACATCATTTATTGCGGCCTAAGCCAGCTCCCACAGAATTGATTTGACCATCCCGTACTCCGTCCGAGCGCTCTTGGGTTCTATTGATTTTTGACGAAGTTATTGAACAGTTCGCACGGCGCGGCACTGCTCTATTATACTGGACATGATATCGTGTATGGCTTTTATTTTTTTCCCTGTGTTCATACTCATCAGGGAAAAATAGAGTTCAACCGCGTGAGGCGTCTCAAGGCGAATAAGCTGGGGTATTCGCGGAACCAGAAGGGCTTTTGGGAAGACATGTTGAACAGATAGTGGAAGCGTGTATTGTCTGACTGGAGCCCAGACGGTGGCCGCCGGTCGAAGATTGACGGTGCCGCGCCCGTCTTCTCATTATGTAAATGGTAGTTGAATTGCTGGATTTGGAACACTACACCCGGGTGACTTTTAAACTTGATGTCGTTCTCAGCCAAGTGAACACAACGTAATGTCATGGTTCTTTGCACTATCTGGTAGCCAGGAAGTTCCCCCTTTCGACATGCCGGGCGCGTGTTAAGCAGAACGCATCTGTGCTTGAGCGCAGCGATCAACGTGTGCCGTGACGCGTCTGTATTTGAGCGGAGCGAAGGGCGGGAAGGGCGGGACATGTCCATGTTTGAGCGCAGCGATCAACGAGCGCCGGGATGCGTCCTTGTCTGAGCGCTGCGATCAAGGCGCGCCCTCTCATCCGTGCTTGAGCGGAGCGAAGGGCGGGAGGGGCGGGGCCGGGGGGCGGGACCAAGCATAGTACCCAGAGCCAAAGGGCACGTGGGACACATTTATATTACGCCAACAAACACCGGGACACGACGGGACCATATACGTACACCCCACTGCCGCCGCCGGCACCACCAGCCTTCGAGTCGTTCGCGCGTCAACCCCTGTCGTTGATCGAGCGCTTGCCGACGTTGATCGACCACCCCGCACGGCATCGGCTCCGGCTGACACCCCGCTCACCGATCAAACCACACCCCTCCCCACGTCACCCGTCGATCAAACCCTCACGCTCGCCGTCTCCCGCCTCGCTCGCCGCCGTGTGTCACAACATGTCACCATCACATCAATCGTTGATCCTGGATCCCGCTGCTTCCGCCCTTGCCTCTCGGCACGCCGTCCGCGCATTCTCGCGCGCCCTCTCGCCGTCGCCAACGCAGCACCAGCTCCTGTTCCTGCCCCGCGTCCCGCGTCCCTGCCCATATACACTGACTGCTCCCCGACGGGCGTCCAATTGAGTGAAGCGTGGGCAGTTATGTATGTGTTCCTGTTGAGTGCGATCCACGCATTGCGCGCGTCTGATCACGCGCCTCCACCGTCTCCCACCAATCTCCTCGCACCGCACTACGTTCCGCTGTCGGCTAGACTTGATCCGTCTAGCAAATGACGGCTGTGGCCGGTCGGCTAGATTTCGGCTAGACAGGGTTGCCAGGCCAGTCTAGCCGACCGCAGCCGACCGCCGTCATCGGCTAGACGGATCAAGTCTAGGCGAAAGCGGAACGTAGTGACAATCACCCTGGAATTGCAAGGGTCACTATTTTTCTTTCGGTGTGGCCACTTGGCGAGTACGATTCACCGACGATTCGGATCACTACTAGCATCACCAAAAAGAAACGTCGAAACCCAGAACGCCGGATCGTCGTCACGAACATTGCGACTGGAATTCAAAGCACCACTCCGCGAGCTTTTCGTTTCTTGCATAGGTTGATAGCCTCCTCACTCAATTTCTATTCATGTCCGAATTGGTGTAGGGGTTAACATTGCCGCCTCTCAGGAAAATTTGCTGATGTAAACTTGCCCAGGTCGCGGCAGCCCGGGGTTCGATTCCCCGATTCGGAATTTGTCTTTTACTGTTTTGGCCTAATGTTGGAAATACTCAAATGGCAGCGTCTTCCTCATCGGCAAGCGAAGATAATTCATTTTCTTTGAAATCAATCTGGGAACTCCACAAGCATAGTAGAAATCGACTCGTCTGAGCATGAGGTTGAAATCTGGTCTATTGCGACTAAAGATGAGGATCAGATCGGATCAATCGGGATCAATCATCTTCGACATCACACACTCTCTTGACGCCTGAACTTGTCCAGAGGACGCTCGGTGCTTGAAATTCAGAAATCACAGCCTTCCCGGACCCCTGAAGAGTCTTAGACCGTCGGTTTGCTGGTGACATGTACTGGCAACAGCCCTGAGACTTCGGAATCCACTCTTCAAAACTTGTAGTAAGCAGCTTGTCAAATTTCGGATCTCAGAACTTGCTTGGAAATTGGGCAGAATAGTACTTAAAACTATTGTAATTCGGCAAGCCAAGCGAAACACCGAGCTTCCCGATTGGGACTCAGCATTTCTCACGGTTGCAATGCACCGAATGGATAGCTACCCATGGTCAGTAATATAGAATTAGTAATGACACGTCTCGGTGTCTCGGTACTCGGTGTATTTACTTATGGGGATTAATTAGAAAAGTATATAAGTACTACGAGCTCCTCCAAATAAATTAGTTCAGTTTCCTCCCCCTGTTTCTCATCCAATTTCATTTCCCCCACTACCCCTTCTGTGGCATCACCATATTCGATTATTTAACATCAAGTATTCGGGGAAAATTGGGTGGCCGCTTGGATATCGCTGCTCGAACAACCTTGCACAACCCGCAACTGCCCTTTCCGGGATTCATTGGATGTTGAAAGGACGCCAGCAATGCGTCCTCACTGATTCAGACAGAAAGACAGGAACAGTGATCTAGATTGTTGCAGTGTAAGTGAAAGACAAGATAGGAATACATAAAAAGAAATGGTAACAACCTAGATTGTCATAGTGTAAGTGAAAGACAAGATAAACAAGTACAACTGATGGGAAAGGTCTAAATACTGGGATCATCCATCAAAGATGGTTAGTAATAATTGGACTGGGTTTCATCAATCAATGTAAGTAAGTGCCAGACTTACAGATGTGCAGTCGGCAATGGCAAATGGTTGGGCCGCAGTGGAGGCCTCTCATCATTGATTGTCAATGGTAAGATGGTAATCCAGCTATGGTCGAGCTTGATAAGGCCGCTGCGCTATGTCAATCCTCACATCTGGATCCCCTGCTAGAAAATGCCTGCATTCAGTAGGTTTTGGCCCTATCTCTCGTGTAATTCAACTCACACTTTCACCCTATAGCTGTCACTATTTCGAGACTCGCAATGCAGGATGAGAAGACAGTCCCGCCACCCACTATGGATATATACTGCACAAAGATATAGCCATTCTCTTCCTTGTCTTGTACGGTATCAGCACCGATAAGTACTGTGTGCCTTGAATGGCTCACTCAGTATCAACAATCATTTAATTGGCAGTTCTTCACATCAGGCAGGCAATGTATCATCACATGTAGTGGCTCCTACCAATGGCAGCGCTCTGCGGGGTGGGTGAGCTGCTCAGATGGGGTGGGAGACTATGGTCGGCCATTACACCCACCGCTGATACTCCATTTCTTATCCAGTGAGCTGACCTATGTCGGAAAAATCCCAGGTTAATTGAAACACCAATCAACCGGCTTGAAGCCGTTCTAGGATCTTGATTTTTAAGGGGCTTGCAACACTTAGGTGAAGTACATTTAATCGCTGGCAAGCCAGGCTCTGGGTTATAAGCCGTTCCAAGCCTGGGGTGATTTTTTTCTTTAAATAATAAAATTTTCGCCACTTTTCTTGTCTCAAGGTGTGATAGTCTTGTAATAAAGCTGGTAAGGCCGACAAGCAGCGCGGCCTGCTACCCAAAGACTGAAGAAATATTTTCAGAATTTTTCTTCACTTTGGCTCTCAATCATGCAGTGCATGAACGAACGACTACTTGCATTTCTGGCTCGACTTTTGGGTGGGCCTGGCATAGCCTTGGATACAAAGCTATTGAATCTGCAAGCAGTGTCCGGGTCATTGTTCCCTTTTCGAAGGGGCTACACAGGAGAAGTACCCGGGGTTCAAGTATCGCCAGAACAACTCCATGGTTGATCATCTCCATGGTCGAGGATCTTGGGCCTGTCAAAGAAAACTTGGTAGGCACTTGGAATGAAAACGTGGAATTGTGGCTTCTATCACTGTGAGATTCTCCAGTTCGCTGGGACCAAAGGATTAGCTGAAGATAAGGCTGGCATTTTTGTTTTCAACGATGAATGGAATGATGTGCAGATTGACAAGATTGGTTCAACAACAACCAAAGAGGACACCCCTTCTGGATCCGGGTAGGACACCTTCGTAAATGGGAATAATACATGCAAGATTGAACCATTTGAACTGATCAATTAGGTGAGCCTTGTCAGATTTTGGGCCGTGCAACTTTTCTACAGTCTTTGTGGGCCAGCAAATAATGAGTAGCTTTTTTGAGAGCACTTCTTAAGACATTTAATAAAGCTGTAAGGCCGACAAGCAGCACGGCCTGTTACCGAAAGTAATGAACAAATGAACATTATCTTAAAGTGGGTGGTAAAATAGTTTTAATTTTAGAGTCTCAACTGGGACTGCTACGTAAAGAAGTTGTATATCAACCGGGTGTGAGTGAGTGGGGTAGCTATTCAAGTTGTGTATAAAGTGTATTCAGCGACTCGGACCTGTACGCCTGCCACATTGGGCAGGGCTTGGCGATGACCTTGATCCGAAATTATTGAACGCGTCGTCGGCAGCAGGGTCCCTGGGCCTTTTGGGTGTGGTTGGAGAGTAGTAGCGACGCACGGGAAGGGAAGGAACCGGTGGATTCAATGGCTCCAAAGACATTCCTCATTAATTGTGATGTCCCGATACAGTGGATTATGCTGTTTCAACCACTGAAGGGCATGACGGACTCTTGCAGCATTTACAGCCAATGGTTTTGCATGCTCGTGAAGCCATTCAGGATTCGGGGCAGCAGATCCGACAAATAACACACAGACTGGTGCAGTTATATCCTCGACGGACAGTGGGAGAATATGTGCCACCTCGGATGGCCTTTGCGGGTATATAATTATATGTCCCTTTATTCCATGCTGTGTACTTTGAAGAACTAGGACCTGATTCTCTTTCAATTGAATTATCCAACATTTGGATTGGCAGAGGGCGATCATTGCCTCTTCTATGACAGTCAGGTCTTTCAGCCCGGGGGGTACGGGTCCAATAAATGCTCTGTTAGCCAAGGACAGTGCAGGCATTTTCTTCCTTTTCAAGTCCGAATGACAGGATTTGCATAAAGAGAGAACGGGCTGGCTGCCATCGGGTAGCTAACACATGCTGTCAGGATCCAGCAGGAAATTGTGGAGAGGACCTTTATCAAAAGACGTAGGCGGTGGGATACAGTCCGGGTGAAGCCTCTTGTAGCGGTCCAAGAGATTGGCCTCGTCCGACTTCAAGTCTGGCTGTTGTAGGACATTCAGATCATAACGAGAGTCACCGACAACAGGAGAGCAATACAAGCAGAAGGAGACAGATTCAGCACATGAAGCGCAGGTAAACATAGACAACACTTCAGAACCGGTCTGGTCCCGGAACTTTCGCACACACTTGTTTTTCAAGGACTGAGGTACAAGTTGTAGCCACATCCACCGTATAGCTTCAAGTTCTGCCTCATACTTTTCACGGTCCTGATCTTTGCAACGGTCAGCTTTCTTTCCCCAACACAGATCGGAATGCAATGGGCCTTAAAATGGGCTTTCAATGACTTTCGAGTGAGTTAAAAAAATCTGCAACTGATGCTGAAGAATTTATTTTTGCATCTGCAGAGGTGATTGAGTCTGCATGTTTGCAAATGGCTGCACGGAGTTTGAAACAGATGGTGCGGACACCAGGCACCGGAATATTCAGAGCAGAGGCCAAATGTGATAAACTTTCAGTCAACATTTGCTTGTGGTCGGCTTCGAGAAAAATTTTCAGCACAGCCTTTGACATATCCGCAGCACATTCAAAGTCTTGAGACAGTGCACGGCAGGTGGAACAGTCAGGTCGTGGGGAAAAAGAAACATCCACTGCATAGTCAGCACATGCACCTGTCACAATATGATGTAGGAGTATACGGCGACATTGCACCAAGTTCATACCAGTATGAGGGATGGCATGTAAATCAAGAGAGCATTGTATTGTAGATAAATCTGCGTGAAATATGGAGATAAGGGAGCATGTAACATGATGTCCAAGCAATATATCGCGCAAGAGATTCAATGAAGTCCTGGGAGTCAAAGATGCAGCAGATGGCAAAAACCTGATGTAGATGGGCAGCGGCAAACCAAAGGTTCATCGCAGACACAGCGACGTGCGGGGGCTGGTAGAAATATGAGTTCGTGAGAGGAATGGTGATGACGAAGAGACGTACGCTGCGGGGCCAGAACATTGTCATCTGCGAGATGAGTATTAGTGTCCATGGCATACGCCTCGGAAGCAGAGCCAGGAGAAGGATCTGCAAAAGAGGATTAGGTTCCATAATTCACTCAGTGAGGATGATGAACAGAGACTTTTCGGCAGTTGTCCAGGGTGACCTATGTCCGAGGAGAGCTCGAAGGAAGCATGGGGGAGTGTTTGCCGGCAGAAGAACAACCAATCACGACCCAGAACAAGATCAGATGGGAGGTATGCGGCAAGGCTTTGACGTAAACCATATCAGTGGAGGGAACAGGTGTGGAGGATGGATCGAGATGCCATGTCAGTTCCCACGTCATGGAGCGGAGCTGGTAGAATTCTCCAGAACAGTGTCATAAGCAAGATTATGACCTCAGAGCAGTGATCATCGGCATTGGTATGGCAGCCTACAAGCCGAACGGTTTTGGCTGAGAGGATCAGTCATTACATGAAACTGCTGAAAAAATTGTGATTTACTGCAAAAACACAAAATAGGGCGCCCTAAGACCCTTACCTAACGGTAGCAGGAATCTGTGAACCGAAAAAGGACCTTGTTTTCCACTGACTTTGGTACGAGCTGTGGCCAGGATCCATGGATCACTTGCTCTGACTGCTCAGCTTGTTTACTTTTCCGTAGTAGAGAGGCAGCATCTGGCAATGAAATCGTAGGCAGCACACAGCGAATCAACCATCAATTTTCCTGGAACATGAATGTGATGCAGCTATGAACCATAGAACTTTGCAATGATTGACGTCGGAACAGAATTCAAGAAAATGAGGGACAGATACCGAGGAGCGGGATTCGACACCCGCAGACCAAATCGTCTTTGCATAGTGCAGCACGAAATTTAAAACACAAATTTTGAACACCTGAAACACGCAAATTCAACACAGAATCTACATGGGAGAGGTGTTCCGAGGATATTGGCTTGGCACCGACAGTGAGAATGATATTCAGAATGCATTTGGACATATGTGGGCGTAAATTCTTAAGAAAGGCAATGGTGAGCTGAGCGATTTCGATGCGTCGACAATGTGATCAGTGCAAGCTCTGATCACGATACAGTGGATCAAAACTTGTCTGCATTTAATCAATGTGAGGTATGGTATGGGATGTAAACCAAGCGCTCGGTGTATTATAAATCAGCATGGGAAATAGAAATTCGATATTGCACGCCCCAGGAAGACATCACAGAATATTCAAAGAAGTCATGGAAGTCGTAGATTCAGAGTGTCAGACGGATGAGGGACAAGGACAAGCTGATGATCCATTGCCCTCGCACACCCAGAGACAGACTCTATTTTAGATGAGTCAGCTGGGCAGACCTATGGTAATAGCGGAGTGATATTCACGCTCGGGGGTATGGTGTCTGAGCAGGCACAGTGTCGATATCCATGGCCAAGGGTCTAGGAGTCATTTGGGGACAAGCCTGAGAAGAAGAAGATGAGTAATGTGGGCTTCAAGACCTTGAACGACTAGCTGTGCAGTATCTGATGAACAACACCTGAAAAAGGATCAAAGGAAGCAGTCAGGAGAGTCTCGTGGCATAGGAACAACCAGGAAAAGGTCACAGGGATGAGCCGAGGCGGCAGCGAGATCCAGAACCATTGTATGGCAGAGAGAGAGCACCAGGAGCGACGGCGCCACGAGTCGAAATCCCAGAAGATAAGGTCTACCTTAGAGCCATCAGAGATCTGTCGCAGCCAGGGTTGTAAGACAATGTTGCAGAATGTTGCGGAATCAGACATGAGCAAAACTGCATCAGAGAGGCGGTGGTGGAAAGAAAGAAGAATCTAGAAAGTTGCCACGTCGAAGATCAACGGCAGCTGCGGCCGTGGAGCTGCTTACGCGAAAAAAGCTGAGTAAAAATGGAGGTTACTGCGAGTTGTCACTGATAGGGCACCCTATAGAAACTCTTACCTAACGGTAGCGGGAATTCAGGGACGATAATCGAATAAGTACAGTAAACAGTTAGTAGCATTATTGGTTATTAGGAGTTTAAGTCTGAACCGAAAGTCGCAATATAATAATAACTACAATAAGGAGCACTCAAACTGCATATACATATGTGGGAAAATTTTTAGAAGTCATGAACAGAATTATGTCCCTTGCTCCAGCCACCGGGTTTGTGCTCCACCCAGCTCCACAGGGCTCGGCAAAGCCCTGCCAAGCTGTCTCAAGCCTGTACGCACATTGAGACACTTTGAACATCTCAGGACTGGTTACAAACCACCTGGCCAGTGGCTTAAGACCGGTTGCAATCCCGCCCAAGCCAACAATCCACTCCAATCTGTTACAACTAATTAGATGTTTTTCCGACATATGTCAGGCTATGGTCGCGTTAATTTTAATTCATCCTCCCCAGAATATCTACTATCATTATTGCACCGACTCCCCTCCTAGCTGCGAGCTTCATCTTCTTCTCACAAGTTGTCAGCCAGCTCGGCACATCGTACTCGTGGCTCACACCCAAGTGATGTACGTTCTCCGAAATTATGTCCTGGATCTATTATTCATTTAAATTGTGTTTCCAAACACAATCCTCTTTGTCCCCTGTGTGAGTTCTATTCCATCGCTTGATATAAAACACTAAACCACCATGCAGGACATCATCGTGCTTGTGGTGTAGGGTGTTGGTGGTGGAATGGCATCAAGTGCCAACAATCTCGCAGGAGCTAATATCATGTGTTATTCAATTCTATACACATGTTACCTGACTGACCTTCAGGCAGGGTGCAAACATCATGCTCGGCAGGATTGCTTTCCAACTCGGTGGGCTCCACATTTCTCGAATCTTGTGTTGAACACCCCTGCTGATGCCCGCCCAGTTGTCATAATCCTATTCTCAATGCTCACATGCGACTTTTTACAACACTACGTGCACGACTGACCCATGTGTGTGGAATCTAGTTTCCACAGTGTGCTGACCCCCTGCCTAAAGCTTATGCTCACCATGCTCGCCTTCTCTACCACTACACTCTTTGTCCAGTATACACTTCCATCCTGTTAGAGAATTTAAGGAGTACCAACATCAACTTGATTTCTCCAATTTGGTCAACTGAATCATTGTGAGGCTACGGAGTTTATCTTGTAGAAAGTCGTAGACACTTGATTCCGGTTGTTGGTTCGTAGACTTAGAGGACAGATTGAGTCGATAAAGTCTACGTGTTTGAACGTTAGAATACCTAATGCTAAAGTAAAGAGAGTATTTATACTACCTAGGGATCCTTCGGATCCGAATATAATGACTCGTAAGAATAAGAAATGACTAAGTACTGTACATAAAACAATAAAGAAAAGACTGCGGGGACTGCGCTGCAGGAGCTGGATGAGTAACCGCAGTCATCACCATTTCTGGACTGTGAGCGACTGCGTGATCCTTACAATCATAGAGCTGGCGGGGGGTGGAACGGCTGCATTGTTCATATGGAGGTGTATTTCAATGTTCTCGATGGCGGGATGATTGTTGTTGCTATTGATACACTCAACATCATGCACCCCGACACATCAGATCACGTGAGAACTCGATCACATATCAATGACCATTTGACCCGATTAGTGGCAGTTAGGCTCCACTCGTCCTTCATAATCAAGCACACCCAGTGGCCCGTAATAATAAACCCATACTCTGGCACACCCACAGCACATCCACAAACAGTATTCCATTCATTCAAAAAAAAGTGACACCACAAGGAATCAAACACACGCATAGGCTAATTGAACTGTGTCAATCTCATCTACCGTACCCCTCAGGTGACACTGTGACACTGGGGGCAAAGGCTGATGCACCTGAAAGGCAGGTGCCTTGCTGACAGGTATTGTGCATGTGTTCAGCAAGTCCTTTCAGGACATCAAATATTTCTTTGTAATTTAGCCCTTTGTACATAAAAAGGAAGTAAATTAATATTATGTGGGTTTGACTCAGAATAAATAAAATTGCTGCATGTGGCATATGAATAACTACGAAATTCAAGTGGTAGCTGCAGCACAGCCGCAGATCTGGGCATGGATGTGGTGCCATCTGCGGCTGCACTGTGGCTACCACTCAAATTTCGTAGTTATTCACATTCCGCGCACGGCAATTTGCTTTATTCTGAGGTAAATATACATAATATTAATTTACTTCCTTTTTATGTACAAAGGGCTAAATTATAAGAAGTGTTTGGCATCCGGAAAGGACCTGCCGAACACATGCACCACGACCTGTTGGCAAGACACCTGCCTTTCAGGTGCGGCAGCCTTTGACCCTGGTGTGAAGGACATCAGGCTGAACAGTGTGGTCAACTCAAGTGTGCACGAGACAGCAATGTGACGAACTCGGGGCAGACATGTCTAGATTATTGGTCACGGACTTGATGTTAGATAAAGTGGATTTATTATATTTGCAGACACCTAGAACAGGCATATAATTACATGTTGCGATCCAGTAGAGCAAGAAGAGTGTTCGGGTGTTTGCACGTCTCCATGGTGCTATCAGTATGATGATAAAAGAGTTGACCTACTGGGCACTACACCTGAGCCCTTTTTACTCTGCCTTGATCTGGGAATTTAACTTTGATAAAGAACAGAAAATGCTTCCACTGCTTGTCGCTGTTAATGAAGACTTAATTGAAAGGGGACTGAACCAAATGCTGGACTACTATCAATCACCGGATAGTTGACCACCTTAGCATTTGTGGTGTATCTCTGAAGCCATCAGTGGACTATTGGGGTCCGCCGGGGTTCATAATGATGGCATGCATCCTAGGAATCTGTTCCGAGTAGCGAGCAATTTTTTCTGGGCTGTATTCCAAAAATGGCCAAAACGGGGTAGTTGACCACTGCCTTGAAGAAACCGCCTAGTGTCTGGGTGGTCTTTGGATATTCCAGGCTACCACTTAGTGTACCTTACATTTAACTCGAAGACATAGGTGTACATACAAATTTTATTCTGAACCAATATGGCTAATAAAGCCCCTCGACTAACTGACTGCCATGGGACCAACAGATGCCTCAGGGGGATAAAATTCGTGTTCTTTCAGTCTCCTAAAATGTAAATAAACATCTTTGGCTTCAAGTTTCAGACCCATGCTATCGAGAGCTCCTAGAAAAAATCTGGGAGTTGGGACCCCAAAATTTGTGTGATTTGATGTATCGGACGGCGGCAAGAGAGGAATAAAATGCAGAGAATATCGATGAACCTAACGATTGGAAGCATAGCACGCCAATATGGACCATACCAAGTTTTAGGCTGGTAGCGCCAACAGTTCTCTTAGGAATAGGTGGTCAACTTATGCTGCTTAATATTAGATTTAATTATTCTGTGGGGTCCTGCAAGTGTCGATGCATGCTTCTTCTTGACAGGCTCGGGGGCGGACCGCGGCAATAAACCTTCGCACCGAGAACAACTGGGGTGGTTTGGTCACCGACGTGATGGCTAAAGCGAAAACTAAGAAGGATGTGAGTGTTTTTTTTTTCGTTTTTCCTGACAATGTAAGTCTGCCAATCTTCTCCTCCGCCATATTCTCACCGCAAAATTAGTACATGTTATCTCTGCGCGCAACGATCAAGAAGAAGCCAGCTGCAACAACCAAGAAGAAAGGTAAGATGGCCATCATGGATCTCAATAATGATGACTCGGCAGAGGAAGATGACGATGATGAGGGTGTTGCGGATGGTGAGAAGAAGGTGATAGTGGAACTCGATACGGAATATTGCAAGTGTATGCGATGTGGCCCCACATATGTATGCAAGATTGACAGGAGCGGTGCGCACATTCATCTGTCATTCAACCAACGTCGTGCATGGGCCGTTAGCTTGGTACGTTATTTATTGTTCATACAGCGATGACTTATCATTGGACCCAGGCTTGCGGAACCAACAATGTCAGAAAACAACACCGCCGCAAGGCGATTTATTCACTATGTTCCATCGCAAAGCGCCGGCAGTGGGACCTGCGGAACCTCCTGCTCAGTATAACCCATATTACCCTTATCCCATGCCGCCTCTTTTCAGTGGTTCGCTGCCTGGGTATCATCCCCATTCACCGGCTGCTCCTCAGCTCCTCTTCAGCTCGGCTATCCATCCACAGTTGTCGAGTGATCCGCCCGAGGAGGATGTTTCATACCCGTCGATCACCGACTTTGTTGCGATGCTCATCCATGCGGTTCCCCAACGTGAAAGCCTTCGCTCAGTGGGAGAGACACTGGACTCTCTCCACTTCTATCAAATCAACGAAATTGTAGCTCTCATGGTTGACAAACTTGGGACGGAGCGATTCAGGTTTGTCGTTCCTGGTGATGCAACATATCTGCTTGACAAGGTGCGAAGGGAGGTGAAGCGGTTGGATAAAGTGGCCAGGCGTGCTCATCGCTCGTAATCCATGGCGCGTAATGCTCGGGTGGTTTGGTTACACCCTGTTCTTGGTCTTTTACTGTATATTCTCATAAAGTACTGTATATTTTTCGTCGTAAAGTCGTCAGCTAATTCCATTCAATGTCTGACTATAAATATCCTGAGTGAGAAAACCACCCTCGTGAAGCCTCGGCCATTATATGATCGATGATTGATCATCACGGCAACCTGATGGTCACTGCGACGCGACGTGCCGACACGTCCTAATTACCACGGTTCAGTTGAAGCTTGCCATGAAACGAGCATGTCGAGTGTCTAAGGAGATAATGGGCATCCTGTTGAAGCCCATCCACAACACATTTAGGTGGGAACTCGAAGAACTGGAGCCAAATATATATTTGTTGTTCAAATTGTCTCTAAAACACAATAGACGTCCTTTGTGACAAATATAATTAGTTATGGCTCTATGAAAACACTCTTAATGTATCATAACTGCTCTTCAAAAAATTCCAGACCCATTGGACATGATTTGAGGCCCGTAGACGAAAATCTCGCGTGGGAATTTGGATTTCGAGGGCATTTCTAAATAGAATATTATTCAGGATCTGACTCTATCACTAATTGCGCCTGAATTATTCCAGAAATTCTAGCTTGATTTCAAGGCAAGCAGTGCAGAACTGAGTGAGCTAGACACAATTCTTTGCAGAGGATCAAAAACAGCCCAAAACGGAAATTTTCGATCCGCGCCTTTGGTATTGCCAATAGCTGTAAAACATCTTCATCAGATTTTTCACTGAAAAACTTCCAAATAAACATCATGTTTGTTTCAAATTTTTAACCTTCTTTCCGAGTGAAAAAGTGCTGAAAACCTTTTAAGTTTTCCACTTACTTTTTTGGTAAAAAAAACTTGCAAGAGATTCAGAACATTTCTCACCAAATTTCTTGCTGATAAAATTGAATTATTCAACCAGTAAAATTGTGTAATAAATCACTGGCAAAAATGGTGAGAAACTTGTAATCTGCTTTTCAAGTTTTTCATCACTTTTCATTTCATCTTTTTCACACACTTAAATTGTCTCTTTATCAGTGCAAAATGTGGTAAAATTTTTGTAGAAGGAAGTTTCAATTTTTTCACCTTGGGTTTCGCCCCAAAATATGTATGAATTTATGGCGGTCACCTTGCACATTTAATAAATTGCTATAGAAACACCTGTTTTAGTAGAAACTTAACTCGGTCTCAATGGGGACTAAACATTCTTCAAACTTCACTCAAACTTTTCCAGCTCCTTACCAAGTAAAATCAAGACTCGACAAACTTTTTCTAGGAGGTGCAAAAAAAAAAAACTCACAAAGTTTCTGAGTGTCCGAAACTGCTTCTCTCTATATTCCTTACAAAAATAATTACATGAGAACTCAAACTTTTTCGGGAAGTTGTAAGAAAACATTCGAGGACTGAACAATCACTTTGTTCGGAATGTGGCTGTGCACTAACCCTAATGATCCGATCTGACACGTGCTTCCAGTTCCGGTCACTCCGATGACGAGCTAGATGTTTGGGTACTTGATCAGCTGTACTAGTACAAGAGGTGAGCGGGATTCCTGTAAAATACACCAACCTCTTTTATGTAAATTTAGGCTTATAGAAGCATTTTTTTCATCATCCGAGGGGTCAACTATACGGATGGGGGAGTTCGAGGGGGGTGCATTATTTTCCCACGATTCTTCGGCATCTCTCTAGCGACCTCAAATTTCAATATTTTGCGACATTTTGGTGGACATCCCCCCATTTTCGTATATGTGTTACCAATTCAGATAGTTATTTTTGCGAACCGAGGGCAGTGTAGCGAATTAAAGTGTTTTTGATTCCCATCAAAATAGGGACGGAAATTGATCGCAATTTCTCACTTTCGATCGGCATCGTTGTGGCCGGTCAACACTCTCCCAAATTTATTGAATTTTGCAGGAAGAGTTAGACATATCATTCCTGGCTTGCACCTGGTACTGCCCATTTTTTTGCTCACTGGCGCGTCAGAGTGCACGGCCGAAAAGGGTCCCAAAAGAGGTATGTGTCCGGGATTTGATTGCGGCTCACCTCTTGTACTAGTGCCTTACTTACCGTTCTTTAATCAACCTAGTTTGCTTTTTGTAAATCTGGGCACTAAGCACACCGTGAGATCGACTTGGCGGGGTTCTTGGCAGCGCGGCCCGGCTTAACCCTAGATGAAGGTTAAGGTTAGGCAGAAAATGTTCACTTTTTTTGCGGCTCAAGAAAATACATACATGCTGAAGAAAGAAAGTTCACAAACAAAGAAAGTTCATAAAAAAAGAAAGTTCAGAAACAAGTTCTTTGTCTCAAGTTCTTGAAGTTAGAAAAGACCACCATAAAATATTTGTTCAGACAACAATATTGTCTGTGTTACCGCTTTTTACCTCAACATGTCTCCGCTATCATTAGTTTTTTTTTCGTTTCAAGGTTTTATTCAAGAGGAGACCCAGAAAATGTTTACTTCCCACCAAAACTGAGTTAAGTTTCTACTAAAAACAGGTGTTTGTACAGCAATTTATTAAATGTGCAAGGTGACCGCCATATGAATTAGTAGGTGAAAATCTTTCAAAAGAAAGCATCAAGTTTGTTTCTCATTTTTCACCGTCTTTCCAAGTGAAAAAAGTGCTGAAAAAGTTTTAAGTTTTTCACCCACTTTCTTGCCGAGAAAACTTCTGAAAATTTTCAAACATCTTCACCAGATTTCTCACTGAAAAACTTCCAAAGAAAACATCACTTTTGTTTCACATTTTTCACCTTCTTTCCGAGTGAAAAAAGTGCTGAAAACCTTTTGAGTTTTTCACCTACTTTTTTGGTAAAAAACTTCTGAAAAATTTAAAACACTTTTCACCAAATTTCTCACTGATAAACTTGAATTGTTCAACCAGTGAGAACATCATTTTCTTGCCCATCAACGGCATTGATGTTCCGTTCTCAACCAATCCTTGGTCAATCCACGACCTTTGAGGGTCGTTCTGAAACTCTGGGTCAGGGTGTTCAACTAGAATATAATTTATCCCCCAAAACAAGTCTAAATAAAGACGGACAGGTCACTGCGGCCCTCGGCCTATCATACAAGAATTCCGGCGAGTTGAACCAAATAATTGATGATAGCCTTCCGAATGGAAGGCCTGTGTTCAAGCGCCAGGAAATTGATGTTGGTGGGAGGCGTTCAATGTTTACTTCTGGCCCATCATGGAGTGTGTTCGTGCACTCTACGGGGATCCGGAGTTCGCGCAAGATTTGATTTTTGCACCTGAGCGGCACTATGCAGATGCAGACAAAACGATTTGCCTCTACCACGACATCCATACTGCCGAATGGTGGTGGAAAACATAGGTATATAGTTTGGCGCCTTCTTCGTTCACAAGGTGCTGATATCTCTCTTGCAGAAAAATCTGGAGAAGTGTCAGCACGGGGCCACAATTGTCCCAGTGATTATATCCACGGACAAAACACAAACGACCATGTTCTGGAATAAAGTGGCATATCCGGTCTACATGACGCTGAAACGGTGCACCTAAGTATGGCCATGCCTAGGACTGACTGAGATGCTGCTATGAAACAGACACCAAAACCAACAACACACACACACCAACAACACAACCAATACAAAGTCCTAACAAGTAAGTTCGGGTCGTCCTGAAGTATACAGGTAAGATTGAACTCCTCGAGGGGCGTTGGGACAGAGATCAACTCAAAGACATTCAAATAGAACTTTCCTAGGAGCTTCCAGTAGCTGCAAACTACCAAACTTGGGGTTCCCAGGCCACGGAATGTGGGGGTGGGAGAGAGATAAAGTGTCCTAGAACTGCCAACAATGGGGCCTAGGGGTCTGGGAACTCTGACCAACCTGCTAAACGGGGTTGATTCCAAGAGTTATCTACGACCAGCCTGCTAAACGAGGCTGATTCCAATGGCTCGTTTGATACACAACCGACCTGCTAAACGGGGTTGATTCCAATGCCTGACCTTGCCACTTAACAAGGGACCTTTGAATACAAACTGCTGCAGCAGGACCACAACACAGTAGGGGCTTAGATGACCTTAAAGCACAAAGTAGCCAACAATCGAACTTCCTGTTAATGAATCTACACAAGAGGATAGGTTTTATAAACGAATCTCCGCGCTGATACAGATAACACAAGGCCCTTGGACAAGCAATGCTGTTGGCAACCGCCTAGGCAAATACTGGGGCACAAATGAACTGCTGTAGGGCGTGTTCTACGTGGTCTTTTATAGTAAATAGAGAGGTACATGACAGAGTGGAACTGAGTAATGAGAAATACGATGAGATAAGAGAAACAGACAGTCCGGGCGGGATAGGAAGGGTATACACGGCAAGCTGCTCTAGTTTTGGGTGTCCTCGGCACCTAGTAATCATATCCTTTGACTCCTAGGGCCTATATTGGGTATATTTCAAATGCCCTCAGACTGGCCGAACCTATTCGTGTTCGTCCCGGCTCCTCGGACACTTGCGTCCTGCCCCGGCATGGTTGCTAATCCATCCCATTTGTCCAGCTTAGTGAGTAAGCCACGGAGTACCTCTGCCGGCCGTCTACGTCCTCGACGGCTCAGCCTCAATGTTTCAGCCTGCTGTGATCGATCATCCACCGATCACTTTGGTCTAGTTTGGTTCCTTGGGACGCATCGCATCTGTCACATGTTCTGATCATTCCTGGGATCCACTGGAAGTGTGTCCATGGAACGACTTAGAGTGCTCCCAGGACATCCGCGATGGACTCCTAGGACATCTAAGTGTTCTTGTTGTAAGCGTGTGAGCAGTCAGTGGACACCCGCAAGGGCTCCTCAGACGTCAACAATGTCTCCTATGGCCCATATGAGCGGTCCGGGGGCACCTGCAAGGGTCCTCGGACTGCAGTAAGTCCTCAAACATGATCATGTCCGGTCACAGTCCTTGTCCTTGGACGGTGACTTATAGTTCCTCGGACTGGTTCCATCCAGCCGTCTGTGTCTAACTTGGTACTTAATCTTTGTCTAGGCTTTTGGTTTAACCTCCTTGGTAATACCTAGCTCTTTTTAGTGTAACCCGCCCCTAGGTATAGGTTGTGGACTACATCTAACGAACTTCCTGATACCCCTCGGACTACTATGCCGACTCCCATGGAATGGGACCAAGCAGCAGTATGCCCAGGATAACATTACAGTTCTCTCAGCATCATTGATATATGACCAGCAGCTTCGGAGCTCAGCTCTGATCCTAATTGTATAGCACCGGGCAAGGTAGCCCTAGGACTTGGAATAGTCCTAGGACTCGCAAAATAGCGGGATTTCACGGTTAGCGCCAGACGCGCCGTATCAACGCTCGGTAACATCCCCAAAGATATTCGCCGCAAGCCTTCGTGCCAGGGATACATCCTCATTGGCTACTTGCCAACAACACGCCTCGATCATATTACGGTCGCTGCTGCCCGCAGGCGCGCTGTCGCAAATCTATACCATGCGTGTATGCGCAAGATACTTAGCCCGTTGAAAGATGCCGGACTTAACGGCATCGAAATGGCGAGCGGTGACGGGGTGGTGCGGCGGTGCCATCCGATCCTTGCAATTTTTGCAGGGGATTATCCGGAGCGGGCTCTCGTGGCTGGGATTAAAACGGGTCAATGCCCGGTATGTCCTGTGCCCCGAGAGGAGCTCGGGGAGCTCAATTTCGATGATTTGTACGAGCCACGAGATCTCCCCACTGTGCTCGAGGCCCTTGCGAAGGCAGATGGCAATGCGACCGAGTTTACTCAAGCATGTGCCGCTGCTGGGATAAAACCAATTTACCATCCTTTTTGGGAAGATCTGCCCTTCGTCAACATTTATCTATCCATCACTCCGGACGTCCTTCACCAGCTCTATCAGGGGGTTATCAAGCATGTAGTCGCCTGGATCAAGGAGGCATTTGGCCCGGCCGAGATTGATCCTCGCTGCCGCTGCATGCCTCCAAATCACAACACCCGATTGTTTCTCAAGGGCATCACCACATTGTCCCGCGTGTCGGGCACGGAGCACAGCCAAATATGCCGCATTCTCCTTGGCCTCATCGTCAATCTTCATTTGCCTGGAGGGCAGTCCACAGCACGCCTCGTCAGCGCCGTGTGCGCAGCCCTCGATTTTCTGTACCACGCACAGTATCCCATGCAATCCTCCGAAACTTTGGTGGAGCTCAACGATAATCTCAAGAGCTTCCACGCTAACAAAGCCATATTCATTGACCTCGGTATTTACGACAACTTCAATATTCCAAAGCTCCATAACATCTCTCATTACTCCCTCGCCATTCGTCTGTTTGGAACACTCGATAACTACAATACGGAGTACACGGAGCATCTTCATATCGACTTTGCGAAGGATGCCTATCGCGCTACTAACCGCAAGGACGAGTACCTTAAAATGACCCTTTGGCTGGAACAGAAAGAGAAGATTCTTCGCCATGATAAATTCATCCGTTGGCGCTGCGCTGGCTCTCCTCCTCCGACCACCAAAAGTTCTGAATGGCGACCAGCAGATTTTGTTCAACATCGACACTTACAGATGTCGAAATATCCTTCTGCATATCGTGTGACCCTTCCAACTCTTACTGCGAACTATGGTGCCGAATACTTTCGCGACGCATTTGCTCGCTTCGCCGTCGGCTTCCAGCACCCCGAGTTTTCCAAACAACAGATTGAGACCGCAGCCTCCGACTTCTTTCTCCCGTTCCAATCCGTTTCCGTCTACCATAAAATCAAATTTTGGAACGAAGATCCTTTAGGCCGGGAGGAGACCAATGACGTGCTCGATACTGTCCACATCAAACCCGGGTACCCCAACAAGCGGGGGCGATTAATTGGGGGCCGCTTCGACACTGTACTGGTCAACGACGGTACCGGGGCCCAGTCCGGAGTGAAAGGTATGTGATTTACCAAGAATGGACTCAGCGCTGATATAGGTAATGTTAGGATATCGTGTTGGCCAAGTCCGCGTGGTCTTTTCGCTCTCAAAGCGGGTCCTCGCTTGGATGTTCCCACATGAGAAGCCGCCGAAACATCTGGCTTATGTGGAATGGTTCTCAAAATTCCCCAGTTCACCGGAGCGACACCACAAAATGTACAAGATCTCACGCCCAAACGAGCGTTTCGCCAGTATCATCCCTGTTGGGAATATCCGTCGGAGTGTGCATTTGTTTCCGAATTTTGGGCCGGTGGTTCCGAGGGACTGGACCAGCCAGAATGTATTGGAACTATGCAAAAAGTTTTATGTCAGCCCATGGTCTGACCGCCATGGGTATATAGTTATTCGCTGAATTCACGACTTTCGAACTTTTTGATCACCGAGCACAGCCACAAGAGCACGCTTAAAACCATACGAGTGATGGCGCCGCACTGGTAAGTTTTACTATTCTCAGTCCACTGGGATACAACTTGATATATTGTAATACGGGCGCGTTCGAACCCTCCGAGCCTCATCGCTACCATGAAATCACGTGGTCGTTCACCCTCGATCCCGTTGGAAATGATTAGACTTGCTGAGCATGTATGGGGCAGTGAAGCCGGAGCTTTTACTCACCTAATATATACACTCCAGGTTGTAAGGATTTTATCTGGAATTCTCAGGAATGTGAGACATTATTGTTGATTGGCGGATCCTGGGAGGGTTTTAACAATTTGGGATAATTGGCAGCCAATTGTTGAATCTGGGTTTTCCTGATGGAATCAATTCACTGGGAGCTTTAAAATTTGACACGCGAATTCGACGCGGTGAGTCGGAGCGACAAATTTAATTCAACCACACGGCCCACTAGCGAGAATGCGGCGAACTGACACTAATCTTATCGCAACAGATCAACGACCATCACCCGCAAGAGCGCGGACCTGCATCTAAATGCGAATCATTCTCGGCGTTCGGTTCAACCATCAAAGCAAAACAAGAGTATTTACATCGATATGAACATTCACATAAATTCCACCCAGTTTCACTTGCCTTTTGGGTTCCGCAGGCGCAAACACAATTTCGTCCGTATCGCTGTCCGCTATCGAAAAACGGGCCTGCTTCCCCGCCGACGTAGCGCCGAGTTCGGTGGTTGTTTGAGACATAGGAGCCTGTTCAGCGTCCTGGAATCTCAAGCTCAATATGCGGCATGGAATCAGATATGATGTACCACGATAGTGCGGTTGCGTTCCGCAGATCTGGAGCGAAGTCGAAGCCGGAGGCGGCGAAGCCGTCGATCTCGTAGCTCAGGTGCTCCGCGCGGATGTTCGTGCGCTCGTTCAGCGTCCACATCATCGAAAACGCGTAGAAGCTGGGAAGGATCGCCTGCACGGCACCGGCGGCAACCGCGCGCGAAGCCGGGACAGGTTCCGGGAACGCAAGCGAAATGACAAAGTCGATGAGGGCACTGCCGGACAGTTAATAAGTAAGTCGGTTGGGAATGCATGTGGAACTCGAGGCATACCAGATAGTGGCGGGTGCCGCGGTCTGGATTGCCAAGCGGATGAGAGCGTTGATAAGGCCTACGGTCTGCGGCGAGATGTCCCGCTTAGACTTGATGAGGAAATACGCGATGCTGCATGCAAGCACGATGTCTACGCTAAAACAGACTGAGTTGAAGGCTCAGATTGAAGGATTTTGAATCACTAACCCATCACTGTGGGCAGGTATATGTTGTCTACGTCCACGGTGATAAAATAAGACCACGTGGACGGCGAGATATTAACTGACACGTACACCATCGTTAAGCTCTGGAAAACCTTGCGGTATTTTGGTCGGTAGCAGCCTGCAAGTACTTGGTTATACAGTGCAATCAAAGCTCTCAAAGCAGCTTACTGCAACGATATTGGCAGTGCAGGCGAAGGCGCCAAGACTCCTATCGGCACCGCGATATACAGCTTCTTTGAGATCATATGAAGTCGAACGCAGAAGTAGATTTGGACAAGGAAGGGGATAGCCGCGAGCTGTCACGTCTTGGATAAACAAAAAGTCAGAAGGAAGCCAATCGAAACGGGCTCACAACTATGCCGGCCTCGATCGGAAGGGGATCATTGCTTCCCACCGGATTTGGGAAGTCGCCGAAGTGAAGAATCAGCCTAATCCACTGCGTCGCGCTGGGAAATTTGACGGATTGATTCAGAAAACAAGGATACCTAGACGCTCGACGACTCACATTAAATGTATGGCGTTGAGGTAGGTCAATAGGGCGAGGATCCCCACCGCCACTTTCAACCTGACGGGGTCGGTGCGGAAGGTCCCAAAGTAGTTGACGAACTATAGGCCTCGGCGAGTGAGAAAAATAGCGGCAAAAATCTAAAAGGAGGCTCGCCTGAGTCGAGAGGACGCCCTGAAACACCAGAGAAATGCACGTTCCTATAAGCTGCGGGCGTGTAAGAGCCAGACGCACTCAGTGACCGTCAAAGGCGACGCACAAGAGGGCCGAGCAGGTATTTGGCCGGGCGGTTGTCCATTTGACTGATGGAGGATGAGGTGTAAGGAGCAAGAGGCGATCGCCCCTATTCATGCGAATATACATCCGCGCGGATTTCCGCGGTAGCAGACACTGAGACAGACACCGGTCATGGATCGAGTTCGATCGATCCATATTCCGAATTATTATTCGCTGGCCGCTGCTGAAGTAACTGAAAACCGTGTTGCAGCCTTGCAGGCTGCGCCAACGCAGCGCCTCAAAAATTTGGTAGTTGCGCACGATTAAGTTTATCCACGCACTCTTCATGGTCTCTGCAAGGGCAGGATTTCGGCAGGATGTGTGCGTCGGAGTTAAACCAACTGGTGATAAGGCCAAGATGTCAGCGGAACAGGCGGTCTGACTCCGGATCGGCGGCCGTGCTCTGCCGTGTTCGCACGTTTTGATGAATTGATGGGTCGGAATTTCGGAACATCCGGGCCGTGCCGTTACTGTCATCTCAGACTGTACTCAATCCAGGACGTCGGGCCGACTCACCGTTCTTCCTATTTGGGAAGCCACGGCCATCACGGCAAGGCCTTTGTCCGATGATGTCTGAACCCAATCAACCTCATGCTATTACTGTATTATTACATTCAATTCGACCGTCACGCGTCACTCCCCCCTTGGTCGATGGCGAATATTGGTGTTTCATCACGCATCACCCACCCCTTGGTCGAATGTAATTTTTGTCATGCAGGCATCAAAACTGCTCAAAATCTCCTTTGCGACACGTAAATTTGAAAATTTCGGTTCTGTCATACGAAATTTCGGCTCTGGTCGAATGGTCGAACCGGTAGTTCGGGTCACGCGTCAAACCCCCGGTCGAATTGAATGTAATTATACAGTAGTGCGCTATTCTCACCAAGTCCTTGCTTGTACCGTATCTCCCCCAGTCAAGATAATTTAAGCAAGTTGAATCTATTCCAGGTAAAGTAAAATTTAATGTATCCCGTAAGACTCCTTTCGTTTCCGTGCTTTCTCGGGTGAAGGCGGGAGGATGGCGGGTTTGATGTGCTGCTGGGTTGGCTGCTCTGAATATTCATTCGTGAAGGTGACAGCCCGTCGTTAAGAGCTGGTTTTTGCTCTAGGGGAACATAATTCCCTTCCCATCTAAATGTGCTTCGGTAATTCGAAGCAGTGGCGGTAGCATAGGGGTCCGGGAGCGCGCCGGAGGACGGGGCGGGACCAGTCGCAGCAGTCGAATTTCTCGTTCTCGAAGACAAAAGTGAAAGCAAACATTTAGAGGATGGGTGAAGGTGGTGGTATAGCAGAGAGAGAATAAATATGTACACGCATTGTTGCCACTGGAACGCATACAATGGGGCCCGGAGAGGCGGGACGCGCTTGGACGAGGCCACCGATGTCCCAATTGGGCAACTGATAGAAAGTTGGCCGTGATGGCCGTGGCTTCCCAATTAGGAATCACGGTCCAAATTCCCTCAATCCAGTCAGCAGGGGCCCATTTACGCAGATATACCCCACTTCCCCCAGCCATGCCTTCGCTCTCTGTCTCTGAAACTGGACCGGACCACCACTGACCAGAAACTTCTCCAATCCCGGTAAGTGGCACGCGGTCCCACGGAAATTACAACGCAAATCTTGATGCATTGCCTCCCCGACCTCCCGAAATCGACACAGCGTACAAGCAGTGTACCTTCTCCTTGTCCGAATATTATGCCATGGCGCACCATTGCGATTTTCTCAAGCTCTGGACCTCGTTGAGACTCGTCTGTCATCCCAATTGATTGGTCGAGACATGGCTGACGCGCGTCAAAAATTCGCCGCTGTACCTCGAAATCGAATGGGATAGCTTGCCATAAATCGGTTTAATCTAAGGCACTTGCCGAGGTGGCATCCAGCTGCCACTCGAGCAGTTGTTCCTGTTCGGGCCCCATCTTTCTCTCCCGCTGCTTCAGCGTCTATTCATCGATTTGTACGACCCTCCCACGCGCCCGTCTCTTAATATTTTCCAGCATAATTTTCGCAACTTCCGTCTCGGGGATCTATCTTCCATGCACGCAAGTAACCAGCTTTGAATGCACGTTGAGACCTCAAGATATCTTGCAATAGTAAACCCTTAACATTGTAAAATATGCAGTCTACTAGAATGCAACTAAGTGGGAATCCTGTGATCACAGACTCCCTGACGTTCCGCCGCTCCTGGAGATGCGCATTCGGCAAGCTCATTCATGCCGGTGGATAATCTAGGAAAAATCTCCGTTCCCGCCTTGCAGATGTTGGATCCCCCAAACCCGCCTCAACTCCCGGGAAGCTCTGTCTCTCCAGAGTTTATTGTCTAGATCGGGATGCTAACCAGACTGAGGACCACAGACCGTGGAAAGAAGAATTAATTCGGCTTCTGGAGACTCAACCGTCTCTCGAGAAAATCGAGCTATGCGGATCCGACTCTCGCCCTTCTTACCACCATTTACGGTCCCCTGAGCGACCGTTCCCCATTTCTCCCCTGCCTCTCCAACTTCATCACTCTCTTCATATCTGCCCTATAGAAGGCCTTCCCATGTTTCCTGTGATGTTAGATGCCCTCGTTGATGCGCTATCGATGCGGTGGGCCATGCCCCCGGAATCATTTACCGAAATTCGGACCTGCGCCCTATCCTAGCCGAGATTTCCATGACCAGCTTTCCAGCACGATCGGAGTCCGAGTTGGGCAGCCTTGGGTATTGCGATATCGGTCCACGAATGTCATATCTTTCTCGACCATTCCATTCATCTATCCATTCATGCCCGAATAGTTTGCCGAGTGGTATTTGGGATACAGTAGACATGCATGTCATATACATTCGCTCTTCTAGTATTTAGCTTCACTCCCACTGGGTCCGGCGTAGACCAAACCACCACATAAAAAGTGTTGGAAAAGTGCCAGATCAGCCCATTAAAAAAAAACTGAACAGTCAGGTTTGTCCACACAGCAGATATGCTTCGGGCTTCATCATATCTGTGGAAATACCAACGAAAGTTACTACAGCAAGGTTACAGCGATGATGGCATTGATTATGATCAATACTGTTCTTGATTGGTTCCTGACTTGTTTCTGACTCCGCTTTCCAGATTCATAAAGCCCTCCTGGCACCCTGTAACCTCCATAGTGCCTCCATACCAACTGTGTTGCCTACAAACACCGTTGAGAATGCAAATTCACAGAGTACAGCATAAATGGGATGCAGTGGTATGTGCTTCACTGCAGAACTCAGGGATATGGCGGTCCAAGTACACATTTAATAATCCGCCCCTTTTTCTCTTGTTTTCCCTTTTCGCGCCACTTCTACAGGCCGCATTTTTGCGCCACTTTTATTAGGCGCACAATATTTCGCGCCACTTTCTTTCGACATAACAGACTTCAACAGGTATAATTTTCGGACCAACCCACTATGTAAGATTTGAGCTAGTATGTAGATAGGTGCAAATAAGGAGAGGAGCCTGATAAAAACACGATACATCCACTACCAATAAGGCGTGGAGCGGGATGGCGCTGCTCGACGAGATGCAGAGCGTGCGATGACTGAGGACAATGAGTGAAGTGCAGCATACCAGTATTAACCGTTCTTTAACGAGATGCTCCTCGTTCGTATGCGCCTGTTGTGGTTTCCTTCCCATGTAGCCTCATCTCCATCCTCTCCTCTTCTCTGTCGTGCTTCACGCGTTGTTTTCATACCCCATTCGTTCATCCCTGCTGTCGTACCAGTCCCGCAATTGTGCAGAACTACGCAAACTACGGCCCAAAGGCCAGGAATTGTTCCGCAGGTTTCAACAATTGCAGGAGCCCGCACGCGTCCCACTGCATTCCGTCAGCGTCACGTGGAAACCTTGGGCTACTGCATTGGGTTCAGCTGGGTTCCCGTGTCTCACGGATATCCGCGCCCGCACCGGGGATTCGGGCGGTCGCGGTAAATAAATGAGTCCTGTGCCCGAATTCTTATCCCGATTCAGTAACTGGAACATACCTCGAGGCCTTCTCAACAGCTTTCCTGCTCCGGCAGTATACCCGCAGCACCTGCCGCAGGATGCGTACTCAGCCGGCCCTGTATACTGCGGCCGCGTATCCCTTTGCACAGCCGAGCCTTTCAGCTTAAAACGCGCACATCTGCATTTTTGATTCTGTTCATTCCCATCCTTCCCCCCAGGATTTCACTATGGATTCAAGTCTTCAAGGGGATTTAGTGGCTGTTCTGCATTCTCCTGCTGCGATGCTCAGCGAGTCTCCATTCTCAGGACTAGTGCTCTCATTCTCAAGGCTGGTGCTCTCATTCGGCCAAGGATTCACTTTCACTGGTTTATGTTATCTGAATGCTCTGTGCACCACTGCGTGATATTCGGCAAGTGGCTCGTAGTGTACAGTTGGCCATCACAACATTCAACTGGCCTGAAATCAATTTTTTATTTTATTTTAATCTTATTTAGTGGTACATCATCTCTTCAACCGCATGTCCGACGCCGCACGGGTTGAAGTGTTGTGTGGGCTTTCATCTCATTCATCCTACCAAGTTGACTAATGCATACACACCAGTACTTACACATTCACAGGGAAAACAACCGTCTCATGGCAGATTCATATCGTTGGAGGACGCTCCCCTCGTAATACCTCCTCGCACTCAAGCGCTACAACACGTGAGGTACCGAGCGAAAATCGTTGTAGCGTCTGTTTATAAGAGACTACTCAAGCGCGTGGAAAACTATTGCTCCCAGGGTGAGTGAATCTTGGTCGCAGCCCCCGATTGCGCTAACATGCACAACAAGTTCTCCCGGACGGGACTGAAACCCTTAACTTTGCCGTAGGATCGCGCTCGGAAGCAGGGAAGATGCACAGCCGCCGAGTGAGAGCAACACTCCGCTGCCTGGTTAATTTTTGGGACGTACATTATGTATCACACATTGAATACAGAACATTTTCAAATTATTTAAATAAACCTTGGTTCAATTTCTTCAACCGACGCGCCGGAGCGGAGCGGAGGCATATCTTGTACTCCTTCAAGAGCTGTGTTTCGCTTCTCATGCTGGAGCCCATGGAGAGATCTTGGAGTGTGGCCGCATGGGTGCATGCCAGCAGCTTGATGTTGTGAACCAGGAATGCAGTAGGCAGAGTGTCGCTTGGGTTGGTCCGAAAATTATACCTGTGGAAGTCCGTTATGTCGAAAGAAAGTGGCGCGAAATATTGTGCGCCTAATAAAAGTGGCGCGAAAATGCGGCCCGTAAAAGTGGCGCGAAATTTGCGTGCCAAATAAAAGGGACGCGAAATTTTGCGGCCAAATAAAGGTGGGGGTAGTTGGGGTTCCGCGAATCAAAGTGTCACGAGGGGAATCTCGCTGAGTTAAAGTGCAGCGGAGGTGCATCTTTTCCGCCACTTACTTTCTCGGCCCGAAATCCCATAAAAGTGGCGCGAAAAAGAAAAACATGAGACAGGAATACATGCTGCTCAGGCTTCAGCCTGCTTTTAGAGTTTTGGATTTTGTTAATGCTGGATGTTTCCTCACTCCATATTACATAAAATGGCCTAATGAATCTACAGTACTGTACCGGTGTGTATGGAGGCAACGTAACACATAACACAGCCCTCAAAATTGTTGCCTAAATCTCGGGGCGTAACGCATAACATCCCTTAGGTTGCTAACTCCGAACCTGTTGGAAAAACACCCCTCGTGAAAAATTACAATTCCCTCTGCAAAAATGACCCCCATAATCAATTCCATCCCTGCTGCCATTGCACATGGTTTGGAATCCGAAGGAGGATCCAAAACCAGTGTTGCAGTTAAGGGCCTTAATAAGGGTACCTGCTGAAGCTAAGGCCTTAACACATATTAAGGGTTTATTAAGGGTGTGATTTTAAGGGTTAAGTTAAGCCTTAATTCCCAAAATGGTACAGACAGTAATTTACACTTCGAAGTCGTCGCTAGAGCCCTCCAGGGCCCCCACATCGGGTTCATCGTTGCTGTATTCAACTGCAAGGAGTTCCATGTAACAGGGCTTCCTCTGACACCACCCAAGGCCAACGAGTTGGCTTACCGATTGGGCACGTGACCGCATCGCTGAAGAGTTTTGCAAGAGTCATGGGAAACCAGGAGTGGGATCAATGTGGGTGCGACACTGCTCAAACGGTGGGAGATAAACCCCAGCGCTGGGGCTCTTTTCGTCGATAGCAAGCAAATAGCGACAGGATTGAAACAAGTCTAGCACTGCCACAAAACTGTGTCAACAACGGTTCTTGGGTCAACCTATCTGCGACCAAGCACAACAGAACCGCAAGTCCTAGCCCAGGTGTTGAGAGGAACTGGCCGTTTGTGGTGAACATACAAACGGCCAACAACTGAGGATTGCTCCCAGGAGTAGTTCAACCAGAGGTTAGACTGTGGTTGAAGTAGTCCTGACAGGCCTGGGATAATCGAACCGATGTGGGGCATATCCCGATGGGATTACCGGCGGGATTATGAAATGACACACATGGGTTGCTCATAGACCAGCGAACGGAGGGAGGATCCAGGGATATCCAACAGAGGCTCCTTCGGACTCTACACTTTAATGCCGAGAGACGTAGGAATAGTTGTTGCGGTGGTGGTTGTCTCCCTCTAACCCTGAACGCGATCAAGACTCCATGTCCATGCCACTGAGAGTCTTGATACCAGCATTATCCTGTAGGCTAGTCCTTCACAACCCTACAACCCACCACCACTAGGCTCCGTCGACAGAATTTGAGAAAGGTCCGAGGCAGGAGTTGAAATAGGAGACAAGGGTTTGCCAGCAGAACAAAGTGGAGAGGGAAACCCGAGTCAACGAGTTAGCGAAAGCAGAGAAAGCTTAGGCTGAACACAGGTCAAGAACAGGCCAAAGCAAGGCTGGTGAATAGACGAGGTAGAATCTAAAGTACAGGGGATTCTACCTGGGGTTTATATACTACTGTATCTAGGAGTCCGATCGTAATATACCTATGTGTAACAGAAAGGGGTTTAGTTGAAACCAGAAAGGAGTTAAAATGAAACAGATAGGGATGCGATCGCGAGTTAATGGGCTCCCGTGATTGCGAGCTAATGGGCTCCCGTGATTGCGGTTTGATCTGGCTTCGGGATCTGAAAAGCCGAATCATGACAAACTGCCACATTAAGCTTTAATAAGGGCTTTACATGTTTTCGAGCTGTTGTTAAGGGCTACCCTTAGTCTTAAGTTAAGGGCTTAAGATGTTAAGGCCTCAACCCTTAACTGCAACACTGTCCAAAACTGCTGCAACATACACTGTGTTCATGCAAAAAATACATTCCTCGGTTGCCTAAATTGATGAATGTAACACATAACACAGCAGTGGTTGCTAACTCAGGACCGGTTTTGGCGTGTAACACTCCCCAGGGTGTTGCCTCCATACACGCCAGTACAGTAGACCGTGGTCTCGGAAATTGCCGCGGCAAGGTGGTAAAGCTGTTTTTAAGGGGCCGGAAAAGGAAAGAGTCTAGACCGATGGTCTCGGACCTTGCCGGTCCGATGAAATGTGATGTGAGGATCCAGCAGGATCACGTCCAGATGCAGACACAAGACATGTGTCTTCACAGGCGTATTTCATGAGCCGATTTCAGAAAGGGAGATCCGGAAGATATCGCCATGATCGGAGATTGGATTAGCTGGGCTCGTCCCCATCCGGTAGCCCAGTAAACACAACCATCGCCAAAGCTCCGGCAAGATGTCCTGAGCTTATGGTGGCGGTCAAAACTTCATGTCAAACCGCATTTTTGATCGGATTCCCCCAAGATTTGTTATTTAGAAGGAACATAGGGTAGGTTTATCGATAAAATTTTGATTTCAGAAAAATCGGGGGTACTCCTAATTTAGGGTTACAGCGGCAGATTTTGGGACGTAATTTTTTTTTGTATGTACCCAACTCGAGCCTCTGAGCACCAAAAAAAATTGTATATACTAGAGTCGGCTACCTAGTTGATACTTCTTTTTCCACTGTGCCTCAGCCACCTCAATCTCTGTCTTTTTGACCCCCGATGAGAACAATACTGTTTAACCGCAAATTCGGCAACCGGTCCCGTCACGCTGTGGCGGTAAACGCTCGCATATCGATCGGCGCGGCGGAAGAATCTTCGAACGCTGGGGAGAGGGCAGGCGGCTAGAGCTTCTGTGACGAGCTTTTGAGCTTTTTTCCACTGACCATTCGACCGCTCGCGGAAATAATGTTTGATCCAGGCCCAAATATATTCGATCGGGTTCATCTCCGGGTGAAATTTGGGGAGGAAATGACAGAACATTCCCGGCACGGCCTCAATCAGCTGTGAAGATTGTGTTAGTGACTGTAATTCACTAAATAATGAAACAAACCAGTTCCAGTTGGGATTTCTCGCCCACAAAATCCGGTTGGCGTGAGAGCAAGCGACGCATGCAGCAGTCCACTGGCCGCTCCTCTTCCTCATCACTGTCGTTACAGTCGTCGCCATATATTTCTGCCTCCTCGTCGGGAGAAGCACCACCCAGATTCGGTCACCCCGCATCTCTGTGATTCAACACTTCTTCTCAGCTTTCTCCTTCTGAATAGCGCGCTTCTCCATCCTCTCTTCCCATGTCATTGGTTTTGGGAGCTGTACCCAATATTCTTCGGGCTCCGACTCATCCGAGCTGTCGTCGCTGACAGATTCCCATGCCAGTGGGTCGTCATCCGGGCCGTCGTCATCACTGATATGTTCAGCGGCGGCAGAAGGTGCTTGGGTTGATGTGAACGCTCCGTTGGGGCCACGCTGAGCATGAGCTCCCGTTTTACGCTGGCGGGGCATGGTCGCCGACGAAAATGGGCGCGTTGATGGTCCTGCACAGCCACCGTCCCGGTGATCCGCAATCAAAACGGCAGAATCCGAGTTGCAAAAACAAAAATCAACTTTTTGAAACTTCTGTCCCGGCACGTCTTTAGATTGGGTTCTTCTGCTACTATCTACAGTATTACCATCACTTTTTCTCGAAAACTGGGTCGACAGTCGCAATTACCAAATTGGGACACAAACTTGTCACGAAGTTCGGTCCGCCACTATACCCGTAACCTGGCTTGGCATCAAATATTGTCCTTGTTGTGTTTGATATTGTGCTTGTTTACTTTCTTTCCTATTTCGTCCCCGCTCCGTCTATGTGTAAGCGCGTCGACTGGCCTGCGAGTCTAGCTGATTGTAGACCTTTCCCTAAATCGGTTACAGGAACATGCCCAGTTCCCACCCCAGCGATTACCTCGCCCTGCTTTCCGTCTGTGAAACGACACAGGACCCGCCGGGGCCTTGTCCGATCCTGGCAATACCCACGGAGATTACAGCGCAAATCTTCACGCATTGCCTCCCCGACTCCATCTCCCCTCCCGATTTCGACAAAGCGCCCCTTCTCCTTGGCCGCATCTGCAGCGACTGGCGTGCCATCGCGCAGGATTCTCCCGAGCTCTGGACCTCGCTGAAAATCGCGCGGCCCGATATTCTAGTCGAATTGATCGAGACATGGCTGTCGCGCGCCGGGAATTTGCCGCTGTCCTTGATCCTCGAAGTTTCATTCTTCGAAGAAGAATGGGACAGCGCGCCATATATCGACGTGCTGAAGGTGTACTCACAGACGTGGCGTGACGTGAGACTCGAGCTGCCATCCGAGCAGTCGTTGGCGAAGTTTGGGCTCGATCTTCATCTCCCGATGCTTGAGTGTCTTGCCATCGATTTGCTTGAATCCCCAGAGGACCCCGTCAATGTATTCCGCAGCGCTCATGCTCTTCGCCACCTTATTCTTGAGGAGGTCATCCATCCGACAGCCATGTCACTTCCCTGGGTCCAATTAACCTGCTTTGAATCCAATACCGGTGCTCTGAAAGCCGAAGACTTCATGACCATCCTACAATACACTCCAAACATTACGAAACTCGGAATCACCATCTACAACGACACGGAAGTGGATCGCCTCCCCGACGTCCCACCGCTGATGTCCCTTACATCGCTGAGCCTGTGCTCATCCCTCCTGGGGTCAATGGATATTCTGGAGCATCTTTCCCTCCCAGCGCTGCAGATTTTAGATCTCTCATCAATCCTCTTCAGCGGCAGGGAACTTATTCCGCCTCTGCATCGTTTCCTGTCCCAGCCGGGACGCCGGCTTCGCGAGCTAGCTATGCGTATTGATGGGGATAAACCGCTTGAAGAGGATTTTATTCTCCTGCTGGAGACTCAGCCAACGCTCCAGAAATTCAATCTGTGCGAGGGGTCGCTCGATCTTCTCATCGCAATCTGCCACCGCCTGAACGATGGCTCGCCATTTCTTCCCCGTCTCACCAACTTGGCCGCTTCCCCTCACATCTATCCCGTCGAGCAGATTACCAGCACGTTCCCTGTCATGCTCGATGTACTCGTCGACGCGCTGTCCACGCGATGGGCCGCACCCCCGGAATTATGCGCCCAAATTCGGACCTGCACTCTCTCCTGGAGTGGGGTGAGGACCGACGACCTGGACAACATCGTGGGCGCATTTCGGCCACGGCAGGAAGAGTTGACGGCCCTGGGTATAACCATGTCTGTTGGGAGTTGATTTCCTTTTTTTGCATTACCAAACATTCTCTACCGTGAGTGTCACCCGCTTCTCCGTTTTCATCGCCTATAATGAGGTTGGCATGTTCCAGTATATAATTCCAAGGATGGTTTACATTACCATGATCGCCGCAAGTCCCTCGAGGTCATTGCCTCGAAGCTGGGCTTGCCAATATCACACCAACTCACCCATTTCCATATTTTTCTCTGACTGTTCCATCGGCTCTCAGTGGTGTTGCAAATGTGGAGGAAATACGTTATCGCCTCGTCTAGGTGTCCCGGCAGAGTTTCAAATCCAAGTTCACGCGGTTAGGTATTACGTCGAGATGCTCAGCTCAGACCTCCGTCGGAAGACGATTCGCCAGGAACGGTCTCGAGTTACGCCGCTGGGATACTGACCACTCAAGCGCGACTCTCATCAATGTTCGCAACGGAAAGATGCAGATTCTATATACGATACCCAACAGCCAGCTGTGAGTAATAGTGTTTACTCAAAGCTTATCCATCCTCGCTTCGCCAAGCTGAACTGGCCCTCCCCGGGTACTTCGCATCCACGCCGTTGTGCTCGGCTAAATGTTGATTCTACTATCCATCCACCCAACAGTCAGCTGCTAGTCACCGTGTTTATGCACGCCTTATCAATTCTCGTTTTCGCTTGTCCTAAACTTCTATTTAGCTAAACGGTCGACCCCAGCTTCCTATCATCACCCCCCTCATTCTTTTACAGCCACTCTCACTCGCTATAGCCCCTCGCCACATCGTCGCGATGCTCATCCCAGCATGGGGGCATACTTGCAGCTATTTTCAGATAGCGACTCGGATGTTACAGAAGGACATCAATTTGGTCATCACCATTGTGCAGCACAACCTGGTCGGTCCGTATTTTTTTCTCTCTTGTGTGAATATCCGGGCTTATTCTGACTTGTGAACCAGTTGCGCAAATGGAGACGGAGCTGAAGACCTGCACATACGATGCCAAAAGACTCCGACTCATAGGAGTTGGCGATAGAAAGTTAGTCCGCGCTTCTGTAGGTCCTAGGTCATGTTTCACGTTGCGATTCTCCAGTGTCGAGTTCGGGCCAGCTACGGTCAAGGAGCCTTTTGACCAGCTCATTGCCGGGTGGATAGAAGTCATTCCCCAACTCGCCCAAGGAAGTGATGGATGGCCTAAACCGTGTGCCATCCACGTACGTCTGGCACTGGTTTGCTCTCGGTCAAGACTGGCTGATCGTTACACAGATGGACTTCTTCGGCGGAGGATTTGTAATCGAACAAACCAAGGAAATCATGGACTCAGATTGCAAAATGCTGCTCTGGTTCTCGTGTGCTGGTTTCTATGCCAGCCCATTTAACAGACTATGACTTCGCAGCAATACCAGAGGAAATCTATGTGGACGGGACTAGGCGGCAGGGACGCTTTAAGGATGAGATTTTAGAACAGGTTGGCGGCTGCTTGTTAATTCCGCCCGCATTTATTCTGATGCCCGCTTTCTAGGTTGCGCTAGCGTGTAATGGGACCGACAGGCTCTCCGGCTGCGTAGTCCAGTGCCCCGGTATCCCCGACATGTACGGTTACGAGCGCGTCGTGTACGCCGCCGGCGCACTGCAGGGAATCACCCAGCTATTCGTCGCAGCGCAGAAACTCATCAAGCATGTGGACGGGCACATCGTGCCTACTGCTACCTGTTTCGAGCCCGTCACGGTCCCATACTGCAGGGAACTTTATAAGAAGCGTGGGCAGGAGCTCTTTACCGTCGGGATGCAGGCGCACGAACTGTGCTGGACCGACGCCGCGCCTATCCCTCCCACAAACGAGGTTGTGAGATCGTTCCTGGATCGCGCGGTGGCCCAATACGGTGCCAGGTCCATTCTCTATATCTCTTTCGGGTGCGTCTACCGCTGCCACTCCGCCTCGTCGTCTCGTACTAAGTGCGCGGAAGATCGCTGTTCTTTCCGCTGACGACGCCGGAGCTAGTTGAGGCCTTAATAGACACGCTTCTTACCCTCGAGCAGCCCTTCCCGTTCGTTTTCGCGCTGGGGGGTGAACTGGCGTCGCTCCCGGACGAGCTCATCAAGCGCGTGAACGCGAGCGGTAAGAGGCCAATATGCCCGTTCTGGGTCAAACAGCGTGCCATTCTTTAGCATGGCACCGTCGGATGGTTCCTGACCTACGGAGGATACAAGTACGTGCCACAAGTCTACAAAATTGAAATTTATCGCGCGTGCCTCCTTACGCCTTATTCTCAGCTCGACGTCAGAGTCACTGTCCCAAGGTATTCCGCTCATCGTGTGGCCCACGAACGCGGAACAGCCTGCCAATGCCTCGCTCCTTTCATTCGGTCTGAGCTCCGTCGTGATCGAGCTTATGCAGGTAGACCGTTCTATCCGCGGACGATGTATTACACGCACTCATTTCATCTCCATAGATTCGCGCTGGCCCCCAGCTTGCGCCGCCCCTGCGCGGCGGCTCCACACCAACCGTCACTGTAAAGGACGCGACGGCGGAGTTTAGGGCGGTGTTCGAGGCGGCGTGCGGACCCCGGAGTGCGGTCTTAACGGCGAACGTCGGTAGAATGGCTCGCGCTTTGCGAGCAGCGCGGAACGGGGAGGCGGGAGAAGATATCGGTCGGTTGTTGCGTTTTTAACTCAAATTTAGATGGGGGACGGGCTTGGTATTTGAATAGACGCTGGGTAGTTAATTACAGTCGACTTCCATATAACCCATAGCCGAAATAACCCATACTTCCTTTTACCCCATAGCTTTTGGGTCACTACGGCCTATGTTAGTAGTAGAGCAGGAAAACCCCATAGGTCCCTATACCCCATAACACATACCCATCTGAGAGGAGAAAACCCCATACCTGGTGAACACATATCGTCACTTATGGCCAAACCAAGGTCAAACTCACTTTTGCCAACCTAAAACGCGGCCTCCCGTCGTTGCAAAAAGCCATAAAAGCGAAGAAAGACGCCCTACAAGCACGTCTTGAACGCGAGGGGAGGCATATAACTGAAGAAGAGCATTGGTTAGGTGAGGAAGCTAATGAAGCAGGTACTAGTGGAGAAGCCGAGGCAGCTTGCTGACGGGGGCGAAGAAGATAAGGACGCCCACACGTCGTGAAGCGCCCCAGGCTTCCGCTACTCTTCGCCGTTATCTGGGTTATTTCTTGGACTCTGGGGACCCATCAGCACGTCAAATTAACCTCATCCTCACCGGATTCTCCAGCCAAACACGTCTAGGTGAAATCAATTTCTTATTACCGACCTCTATTGCTGATTACTGCTGTAGTCAGCCCCGGTAGACCCAGAAAACACCACAAATAATCATTATCTTGTTGCCCCACCATTTGTGTGACCGTGAATCACCACCTCCTCCTAACCCATACGTCCCTAAACCCCATAGGCCCAGGCCTGAACCGAGGCCTATGGGTTATATGGAAGTCAACTGTATGCCCAACCGCAAGCCGACCGCAGGTTGAACTGTCACGTGATACATTTGCGTTTGCGTAAAATTCAACGGCCGGGGCACTTGAACCTTTATCACTACTGAGCTGAGCTCTGCACGGCACATTCAAAATTCAACTGACTAAATAGCGGTGTAATCAAAAATATACTGTTCTGAGGCTGTATTCCCTTGGGAACCATATCTCTCTCTGAAAATGCTGTGAATCTGTGAGATCATTGTATGAAGCTGGCCAACGACGCGTGGGCACGCCTCTACCGCCCAGGCAGAATCCTTCATTTCACTTGAACCTAAACACTTGCAATTTTGGGCAATCCTGTTCTCTGGCCCGCGCCTCATCTGATGCCTGAATCGGAAACTTCTTTTGAATGTGCGTGGTATTTTCGATGGTGGAGTCCATACTATCAGGTGCCGGGAACCTGGCCACCCTACTATCAGGTGCTGGGAACCTGGCCACCCACCCAAATCTATTGTTGCTAATCAGTCAACAGCTTATCTGTGGATAATCATGTTCAATGAGCATAAGCACTATATTTTAGACATTAAAACATCACATTGGACTTATACAAATGCTGGAACTAGGTGCTCCCAATCAGAGGGGTGAGCTCCGGGAGCCATGCTTCCAGTTAAACGAGTGCCGCGGTGCACTAAGAGGATGATTCTGCCCAAAACAACTTTCAGGAGGGTTCATGGGAAGTAGTTTAATATATCTACAACCACGGTTCCACTCCAGAGGTGCACTGCTGAGAACCGGCATTTAAACTTTGCGCCGATAGAAAACATGGTGATTTGGTATAGTGGGTGACCCTGAGAAAGACATCACAGAAATAAAATTATGGAATACCTTCCAACTGAAGATATATTTATTATAATGGACTATACCGAGTACTGGAGCCATAGTGTCAAAGGCCAGGGTGATATACCGGTCGTTGGGCTGCCATCCAAAGACTCATAAGGCAATAATATGTAGGACAGTGACACAGAACCTGGGCAATCATGTAGGTAGTAGAATACTTGGAGGCTAGCCTGAGGTCAGGGAAGAAGAATGAGCCCCCAAAGTCGTGGTTTGACGAAGAATTGGCGGAGAACAAGGCGGGATGGCTTTCCGGAGTTAAGAAAATGATGTTATCACCCTTCGGACCGCCATCAATCGTGCCACAGCTTTCGATCAAGTCATCACTCTGGCCCCAAACTTGGCACAGACGAGCGTCAGAGGTCGTAGTCCCTCCTTCAAGTCCGACTTTTCAACATTTGATAGTATTCAGACTCATATTTGCCAAATGGCCAGCTTCCCAGTGAATGATAGTAAGCCTTTAGTTCATCATTAGCTCTGGTGAGGGACTTTTCAGGAGCCTGGGGGCTCCAAATGGGAGGCGCGCATCATACGAAAAAGTGGGGTACATTTCGGCCATTTGTGGTGAGGTTTTCGTTTCGTGGTGAATTTATTTCCGTCAGAACTCCCGAAAAGGCTTTTTTTTTTTTTTTTCATTCAACTTTATTTCCCCTTTGTCGCGTACGATATGTTAGGGACCTCTCGTGCACTGGTAAAGGTAGGTGAGTCGTAAGAAGTAAAGTGCTCTATGGGTGTGTAAGTTCGGCAAAACTAAGGGCTGCCCCTGGGGGCACACCCATAGCGGGGGGTCCCGCAAAAGACCAATTGCCATGGAGGCAGGTCAGTAAGAATGGTATGGGGAGGAATAATGTGGGAGAAGTGGGACTAAGACATGGAAGGAGCTTTGCGTGGTTTCTCGACATAGCGTGACACTCTGCAACGAGCGCCCAACATGTACCCACCATTTTCAATGAGCTTCCGAGCATCAGCCTCTGACGAGAGGGAGACTCGCAAAGCCACTGAGCGCCTGGTCTGGAAATCCTCCGGGCGGCAGAGCACAGAGTGTCCCATCACTTCGCCACGTGGTGCTGCCCATGCCCGAACGATTGACGGAGTGAAAGCTTCTGTCCGACGGGCAGCTGGCATCGGGACACCATGAAACACTACTGTGTGCCATTTTTCATCTGTGTCGAAGATGGGACATGGATGTTTCTCCTTCAGCCCCATGAGAGGACGAATGACGGCCCAAATCAGGTCGCACTGCTCAGCAATGAACTTCGCTGTGCAGAAATCCAGAGCAGGATGTAAGACAAGATTGCCGTTTCGCCTCCACTGGGCACCGGCAAGGAACCCAGATCCCCCGATCGGGCCAGAGAGGGCCTTGTCGACTGCCGAGTATATTGTCGTCGGGCAGACCTGAGTCGGTGGTGGACGGTTTTGGGCGGCTTGTCTATCAAAGCGAACAACGACTCAGGTGGGAGATGAATCCCTTGGTGATTTACCGGTGGCGTGGGGGAATGTAGGAGGTGAGGATGGTCGCGAAAAGTCGGATTGTTTGAGCATATTATTTTCGGAGGTAACTGGGGACGTGGTCCGACGAGCCGCCGATGCATACGTGGCAGCAACTGGGCAGTTTCGGGGCGTGGTGGGTGCAGATGTGGCAGCGGTCGTGGGCGCAGTGGAGGGCGAAGGTATGATGTGGTGGTTCAGGACCCTGAGGACCTCTAGCATGTGCGGAGTGAAGGCTTGTGGGTGTATGATAGTCGTCTCCCGGATCAGTGTAAGCGTGGCCAGGGCAGAGTCTAGAAGGGTCTCGAGGTGTCGGTGGTGGGTCGTTACATGGTCCCAGCATGTCGGTGAAGTACACCCTGGAGGGTAGGGTTCCCCCGGGGCTGAGCAGGGTGTCGGCCCATTTGCGTGATGGTGGTTAAGTGATGAGGTCATCTCCCCCGAAAAGGCAATTGACCAGTGAAAGGGGAGCTCCGGCTCAGTGAAGGAAAACATACCAAAATGGAGGAATTTTGCAATTTTTCAACAAGCAGCGCACCAGTGATTTGCAACATGATTTCACTACAAATTGGGATAATAAATAGGACAATGGCCTACCTGTGGATACAGGTAGTGTGGGGGAGGACAATGAATAAGGTGAACAATGGCAGGACAGAAATAGTGGGCACTGTATAGCAGGAAACAATGACGGAGTGACAATGCCACCGGGACGAACAATGGTGGTTGAAACAATGGTCATGTGGCCACGACTGATCACCAATAAAACACATCGCAAATGGGTGCAAACATGTTACTGAAGAGTTGGCGACTTTTCGCCCTGGTCACGTGTGCCAAATAAGGCAATTCGCGTGCTATGTTTGTTTTTTCGCTCAGAACGGTAACTCAGCAGGTGTCACGTACCGTGACTTCGGACCCCGTCGGCTTCTGAGTATTCTCGAACCGTTCCTATTGGGTCCCTTTTTCATCACGGCACAGCACCACATTATGATTTCCTTCCCTCGGAACCTTTGGTCCTCTGGAAACTCTGCCACAGCATTGACTCATATGTACAGCAGCGACTCATCGCTATCTCGGAGCCTCGGTGCCCCGACGGCTCTGACCCTTAAGTAATACTTTAGACTTTAGTATAAAATAGCCTTATGTACACACTGTTCTAGTCAGTTTGAATATCGACTAAGACTTCCTCCTGTCCTCGGGTTCCGTTAGTCTCCGTTACTCCCCCCTCATTGGTCTCTGTCCTTTTCCGAAATCGGGCCTTAGGCATAGAGAAAGGCGCAGCACACGAGCTGAAGCCGAGCCCGCTCTGACCCCCCTTGGGCACCAAGCCGGAGCTCTGATTGGATGGGACTCAACATTCACGAAGCTTCACTTTGTGAAAGTCCTATTCTACCCTGTTCACAGTGATAGGGTTTCAAACCTCTTTTGGACCACCGATGTCCCTGCATGTTCCCGTGCTCGGACAATTCAGACCTCCATCAGTCCCCAAGATGATACCGGTTCTTGACATCAGGCCAGAGGGACACGGCATTGTGACTCGTGAGAGCTTTGCAGTCTAAGTCGCCACAAGCCTTACGTGAGCCATTGAGTTATAATATGGTTGACCAAGGGCATCAGAATGAAAACAAGTAATTTAAATACACTTCATATGGGATAAAGCATGAAACAATAACATGCCGCCTCTCATGAAAGTTTGCTTATGTAAACTTGCCCAGGTCGCGGCAGCCCGGGGTTCGATTCCCCGATTCGGAATTTATCTTTTACTGTTTTGGCCTAATGTTGGAAATAATCAAGTGGCAGCATCTTCCTCATCGGCAAGCAAAAATTTCTTTACGACAAATAATACAAGCACAAAGTATTTGTTTTAAAAAACAGGGGTTTGGATAATTTCTTTTCTTTGGAATCAATCTGGGAACTCCACCCACAAGCATAATAGAAATCGACTGCATGAGGTTGAAATCTGGTCTATGGCTAAAGATGAGGATCAGATCGGATCAATCAGGATCAATCATTTTCAACATCACACACGACTCCTGAACTTCATTCGGGAAGGGCATACCAACCACTCCTGAGTTTCCGCCTCAACGTGGCATCCCAATAAGGTGGCTTTGATCGCGGCAAGAAAGCGGCGATCAACCCCTGATCAAGGTTTTGCTTGCAAGTAGGAGGGCAGCGCAACATCAGTTGGGGAGTGGTGAGATCCTCTAATGAACCTTTAGTGTACTGGTTATCCGCGCATTTTGGTATCTCTTGCTTTGAACAGGTGAGCGAGTTCGAACCGGATTGCATGCCTATTTTTGTCGGTCCCAGAGTCTCTTGGCCCCACCTGCTCAGTGCTCCCACGAGACACAGTAGGGAGCACCAACAAAACTTTCGCATGCCGTCCTCATTTCATTTCAATTCCATGGAAATGGGTGCGGGCCGTGCTGACTTGAGATGTTCCCGAGGAATGGCAGGGGCAACACCTACTAGTATATTTTTATTTTGTGAACTCTTCTATTTACTACACACTCTATGTAGCAAGCGCTCAGCCAGCGAGTGCATATCTTCATACACCGGTATGGATGTATGATGTTCACAATGTTGTTTTATTAATTCACTCAATATATATGGATTCACTCAAATCTTTCGGACCTTCTCAGATAAGTTTGCACTTTCATAACTGATACTAATAGTAGTTCACAAAGTGATATGTACCACTCTGCAGCAGACCCTCCTCACACGCTGACGTGCCAAGCTATTCGACTGTGTGGGCCGTGCAGCCACAATCACGCTCGGGCACTTCCTCATTGGCACACACGATCTCTCCGCCTAGCACGGTCATACATGATGCGCAGACACACAGGACAGCTACGGCTGCATGCGCCAAGCAGCGTGGTTCATCTCATGTCCTGACACTCTCCAACGGGTGCAAGGGGCAGGAGCCCATGAGCACAACACTGATGTGGTGGGGTTCAAAGCGGTGGCGCGGACAAACAAGAACCCATCCGCTGCATCTCGCCACTGCATCTCATCGGCGCTCCGCTGACATGAAGATCATCCTGCAACGAAAGTGTGAACTCCGCTCTCAAATCCAGGCCGAAAACCTCGAGCTAAATGCCTCCTACATTCGTTAGGATTCCTGTTAGTTCAGGCGAGGCGAGCTTGCGAGCTGGCCTGAGTGCTAGAAAAGTTAGTAGAGATGAATGAAGGATTCTTTTCCTTTCTGTCCCGTTCCGTGTGATCGGAGCACCTCCGATCACACTGCCACATATTCACGTCTTGCCTCCGCATCTTACCGTGCTCCAGCAAAACATCTTTGCTTGCTCTAAAACCTCGTAAACTCATAAACTTTTCGAAAAATTTTCTCTGAAAATGGCTACAGTCACAATCTCCCGCTGTGGCCTCCCCTCTCCTCTCACTGGGAACAATAAGCAATACAGGGCCTGTATATGCTCAGGATATGCTCAGGATATTACAAATATCCCCAGAATATACCTGCAAAATACAGAGGCCGTATATGCTCAGGATATTTGAAACATACTGAGGATATCCTTACAATATCCTGAGGTCTGATGGCTACCATATATGGACTTGGGATATGCTCAGGATATTGTAATACAACATGTACAAATAATGTCCAAAAATGGAAATAAAGACCTGCCTTGTAAGGAGAGGTTCAGCTGAGGGCAATTGGGAAAATCAAAGTTAGGGTTAGGGTTTCCTTATAAGGTATATCTTATCTTATCTACTTCCCCATAAGGAAACCCTAACCCTAGCATCAAGTTTCAGATTACACTTGGCTGAGCCTTCTCCTTACAAGGCAGGTCTTTATTTCCATTTTTGGACATTATTTGTACATGTTGTATTACAATATCCTGAGCATATCCCAAGTCCATATATGGTAGCCATCAGACCTCAGGATATTGTAAGGATATCCTCAGTATGTTTCAAATATCCTGAGCATATACGGCCTCTGTATTTTGCAGGTATATTCTGGGGATATTTGTAATATCCTGAGCACATCCTGAGCATATAAGGCCCTGTATATTGCTTGTTGTCCCCAGTGTCTTCCTGCTTCCTTCAACTGCGACGCGCCCTGGCGCGATGTGGGCGACCACATCGTGCCTGACGGTATGGAACTGGAAGACAAAAACGCTGCAAACATGATCCTCGAGGCTTCTAACAAGACCAGCATCGCGTTTACTCGTGCGTACGCTGCGGCACGTGCCTCTGCGGCCGGGGTGGGCGCCTTGGACATCAGCAATCCGCTCCAGGGTTTGTGGGCCTACACAGACGCGGAGAAGACAATGTTATTACATTCTCCTGAGCTGGTGGTGGCCATGGGGCCTTTGCCGTTGTCCCTGACCAAGCTCATCACCTTGCATCGCGCCACCGTCGCTTCGCAGCGTGAAAAAAAGCGCACCGACAAGGAAGCCGAGAAGACCAAAACTGCGACTCTCTTGGGATCAATGGTCTTCACCCAGCCTCACAACGTCACCCCTTTGCTTAGGCAGGCGGTAGTTATTCCCACCATTTTCCTCGTCTCCCTCTGCCACAAAGTTTATTTTCCTTTGCACTGGTGGTCCGATAGTATGCTCCGCAAGGTGGCGGAGAATCCGCACTCGGTTGAGAGAGGATTCTTGCGTGTGGAGCAGGCGGCGTCGTATTTGATTGCGAAGAGAGTCC
>JARKIE010000331.1:0-100528 GCA_029378255.1 Mycena rosella | reverse complement strand
TTTAATCCTTTCCATCGTGACACCGACATTTGAGATCGATGGATCACAAAGAGCAAGTGACGTACGCGCGTTGCTTCAGATCATTAATAACAGCAAACAAAGTTTACGCTCGGCCCAAATTAATCGGATCCGTTCGTCAGAGGTTTTGATGCCATGCACAATTGCTTACTATTCACTGAAGTCAGCAGTTTCTGAAGTCCCCTTTTCAACTTGTCCTGAACCACCACCATGTAAGCCCGGGCGCCCCTCAGATACTCGTTGGATTCAACAACTTGGTGGTTCCTCAGATGTTTGGAACTATCTCCCATTACTTCATCCTCAGCCAAACTCGCTAGGGACTTCAGGTGCTGTAGGTTTAATAACGGCATTTAAACTGAGACCAAATTTGTATAGCTCGGACCTCGCGAGATGCGACGCCAACACAGCGAAGAGGCATATTGCGGCCTGCGACCTCACATTGAGAACCCTGGCAGCGTCTACGTTTTCTCCAAGAAAACGAGAGGATGGTCGCCATCCTGCCTGCGTATCCAGCCGACACAGAGGTGGATTGCGTTGATTTGAAAGTTGGGAAGGCAGAAGTTGTAGATGAGCGTCAAACAGGGCATCAGCGGCAATGCAAGGGTGTTCAGCGCTTTGGGTGTACTGAGACGACACAAGCAGACCGAAACCCATCGGTATATTTATCGCAAATGACGCTCTATGGTCCGTTGATTTATTTAGAACATCTCATTCATATCGACTCCACGATGAATGCCCAATGTCCGCTTCTTGCTTGTCTCAAGTGTGGGAAGCGGCACTGCGAGTTTTACGGAGAACCAGCAGCGGGCAGTCTGGACAGAGTTGCCGGGTTGATCGAGGCTCGAATGATTAGGCCTTGGGTGAAGAGCCAGTCCGAATTCCATTGGTGTACTCTAGCCAGTGGTCAGCGGTAATTATCGAGCTCCATTAGTGCCATCAGGCTTGTATCAATTGTACTGGGCCTTGATCACACTCCTTCTACCCCACCTTTCGCATCACTCAATTTATGTTGATGAATGCGGTAGGCGGAAGCAAGGTGGAAAGCATGCCATCAGCGCAACCCGGCATCAAGCAGCCATCGGCACCATCAGGGAAATTGCCGTGCGGCTGTATCCGTCATGGAGCCGCCGCGTAACGTGTTCGCATCGGCATGCGAGCCGTGCCGACGGCTGTCACTTAAGTAGTGCACTGTTTGGGTCAGGCACCTATTTTGCCGTTGCTCCCGATCCCCATCATGTATTCCACGAATCCGCTGCCCGCGTACGGGACCACAGCTGCTCTTCGGCTCTTTACTTGCTAACTGCTTCCCACAGCTGTCTGCGCTCCAGGCGTAACTCACTCGCGCTAGGAGGAGAGCAGACCCGTCGACTCGCGCGAGTTTGCGCTCCCACCCGCACCTACGCTGCACGCACGGTTCTGCTCATATTCACAACGCAACCCAGAAGCGTGCCCCTGTCCTTTCCCTCCAGACTTCTGACCGAAAACCGCCCGTACTACACCCCGCACACACAGGGATGCCTGTGATTGCCGATGCAGGACGACTGTGGCTTTGTATCGCAAATTGACGGATAACGTGTTACAACTTCTGCCTGTAAATATATAGTCTTACCGGTGCTCTGGACCCCTGAACACGCACAACGCAGCTTTGAATTCAGTGGACTTAAATGTGGTTTGTAATTGTGATTGACTGGTAGTTCCGCTGTTTGGACCTGCACCCAACACACCCGCTACCGTTCGTTGGGCGAAGCATCAGTACACCCTTTCTATTTACCTCGTCATTCAGTCCACGCAAGTGAGCATTTCACGAGCGCTCTCAGAACATAGAGTGAACCACATTCGGCGAGAGGAAGGGAAAGATGAAAGGAGTGACCTCTACGATAATGATGTGGGAGCGACCCCAAATTGAACGACCACATGGATTGTGGCGGGAGTTCAGATCCATTGGGCGATGTGGATCGGCTGCATGAGTTGCGCCGAGCTGGGAACCACCCAAGACGTCCGCATGAGTTGCGACGGGAGTGCAGGTCCACTGGGCGATGGGGATCGGCTGCATGAATTGCGCCGATCTGGGAGCCACCCAAGACGTCCGCATGAGTTGCGATGGGAGTGCAGATCCACTGGGCTATGGTGATCGGCTGCATGAGTTGCGCCGATCTGGGAGCCACCCAAAACGACCGCATGAGTTGCGATGGGAGTGCAGGTCCACTGGGCGATGGGGATCGGCTGCATGAGTTGTGCCGATCTGGGAGCCACCCAAGACGACGGCATGCGTTGCAATGGGAGTGCAGATCCACTGAGCTATGGGGATCGGCGGCACGATCTGGGAGCCACCCAAGTGAAATGAGTAGCCGCATGTATTGTGAACGGGAGTGCAGACTGGGGTGGAGCAACCCGAATGAAGTTATTGTATAGGCCACCAATAGAGAAATCGTAACATAGCAGATATAGTGCTCAAAGCGAGCTGCCTCCCTCAAATTACAACGCCAGGCCGCTCCGAAGGACCCCAAATACTAGGGGTGGAGGAGAGAAATATTCCGAGGGATTCTGTTGTCGAAAGAAATGTGGAAATTAGATACATACTAGATCACATGAAAAAGGACACTTAATGGGTTTTCAAGCGCGTTTGGGCGACCAAGGTTCGGAGCTACCCAGGAGAAATTAATAGCGCGAGGATGAAAAGGTGCTTAGTTTCGACGCTTATGGCCTGCACCCACGAAAGCGCACAGTGCGCTGTGCGCTTGTGTGATTCGCGTGAGGTGACTGATTTGTGGAGATGTGCGCAGTGCGCTATGTGCTGTGGTGCGTGATTCGCATGAGGCATGTGCTGTGGTGGTAAACAAATCCCTGCTGTTAATAATTAGGCTGTAATCCTATGACTTGGAGCAGATTTGCGCCGGTAGAGGCCTTCTAGGCGCCGCCAGTTATTCGGAGCTAACAATCATGAGAATCGTGAGTAAGATCCAGTGAAGAGGAGTAGTGATGCAGCTAATTAAACGAGGCTCTTCTTTGTTTCAAGTTGTACCCTCAAGCGACAGTTCTGGCAGGAAATCCACTCGGTGGTTGAAAAAGGTTGCTAGTGCAAAATAGGGGCTTCAGATGTATGCAGTGGGACTGAGCAAGTGACCATGATCGGTATGCTGGCTGTATGTGAAAAAATGAAAAAGAATGGAAGGAAGCCGCGGGATGGCACAGCCGATGATGTCTGACGAGCGCGATGGTGGCGAGGACGAGGAAAGATTGAAGATAAAGTGGAAATTTTAAATTGCCTAAAACACAGCCACTATTAAGCCACAAGTTTTGAAGAGAATTTAGAGCACAGCCACTATGTGTGTTTCATCACTGCCACTAAAATTCATAGCACAGCCACTAAATCTGTTACATGCTTAAACGGGGGACATTTTTCAACTAGTGTGCAAAAACCTCATGTCAATTGATCAAAAACGATTACATAAGTACTCGTAAACTCTCATAAAGAACTGTTGGAATTGGGTGGTTTGCGGACGACAGTGGGAGTCGGCTATCACTCATATTCTATATATATGCACATTCGTCGTTACCTAATCTTTGCTCTTGCGCCCCCCATCTGCGACCTTTCTGTGCCCTTCTGAGACTGCCGTAGCGGCCCCCATCTGAGACTTTCCCTCCGAAATCCCCACTCCCAGCGGCTATTTCTGACAAGAGCAGCTCGCAAGTCTAGCGGCGATTTATTTCTGTAGCTAGACTTAGAGAAACAAGGTTTTCGAACCAGGGTTCTGTGCGTGGCCCGCCCAAAGTACCCTGATCCTTAACACCCCTTGCGTGAAATGCATCGCAATTCAACATCGGTGAGTGACGCATAAACACTGCCTGCACCTGTTGAACTGTCATCAGTCCAGGATATTCACTCTTGAAATTGGGGACGCGGTCTGCGTCCAAGCGTCGTTGTTCAGACGCGATTGTTATGAACATTCTAAGGCAATAAAGGTGTACATCACGCTGGCAACTTCTGTTGTGGTCGAATCTGATTAATTACTTGGCTTGAATATATATTACAATACAGCACCAATAGCTGCTACCAACTCAAGCTCTGTAAACGGATTCTGACAAGTCCGTTTATGTTTGATCCGGACACTTCGGCAACTGATGCGATTTTGATGGAGAACGGGGTGTCAGATAAAAACTCATTGGTGTGCGCGCGCAGCTCTTCGTGAGGCAGTAAAAATAATTTCTATAACCAAATTCACAGTAAAAACAAAAAAAACTTGTACATAAGTATAAGTTTGCCGGCCGGCGCCACGGCCATCACCCCCAAGTTTCTACTGGAATATGAACCCGTGCAGAGAAAGAATGTACATAGTCGGGACTCGCCCAATTGTTGTTATATATGGCGGCTACTCGGCCTCGTCTGAAATCACCATCAACTGGGCTTCTGCTTCCGCCCAGTCTGCTTCAACATTTCCCTCTGCCAACCACGCAAACGAAAGCCCAACAGCATTTCCGAGCTGCTCAAGTTCATCTCGAGATGGGCCCTCCGGATGGGACGGATCATCAAACAAGAAGTTTGGGTGGTTGAACTCGTACATTGTTCCATTGATGCGCGACTTCTCCCAAGCGTCCTGGGTCCGGGAGAGGCTAAGCCTCTCGTGTAGTTTGAGTATGGACGAAAGTTTTTCCCTCACGGTGCATGGATGAGCGAGGAGTCGGCCAAGAAGATGAGCATCCTTCAATGACTTCAATTAATTATCAGCGCACGGTGGGCAGAAGCTTACCTCAATGGCTTGCCCACCGCCGACCCCCTGATGGGGCGTCATCGCATGCGCCTTGGGTGTGCAATGAGATCGGCTACGCGTCCCAATCGACCCTAAAACTTACTGCATCCCCAATCAACACCACAAAACCAGATGCATAACATGGAAGAGGGTTAACAACGTGGATTGCCCATGCAGTGTACGACTCGGCGTTCTGCAAAGTGTATGCGATCAGAAAGCTCTGTCGGCGGCGTCGTGCCTACCTGAATCATGGCCAGTAAATCTGGTTCCCAGTTTTTGAACAAACGACACACGTCTTCGGTGGCCGCATCTGTGACCATAGACACTACGTACGGTTTTCCTTCCATCTCTGGGCGGGAGTGGAAACAGTTCAATCCGATGTTGGGTCCAATGGGATGGGAGACGACGTGCTAAGCTATGTGAGTAAAAGTCAACATGCCTTGGATTGACACTTGCCATGTTCTTTCCACACCACTGAACGCGTTTTAGCAATGAAGCAATGGTTCGGGTAAGTGAGAGCCTCACGAGTTTCGGGCCCTCCAGCCCGACGTGCTCTGGAAAAGCCTCCGCGAGTTTGCTCTTGGGCACCGTGCCACGATAAACAACTGTCCCACTGAACGTCGGTGTAATGTACTGTGCATAGCCGCGCCCGAGCGATTCAAACATGGATGCTCGGGTCGCCGAATTTACACCGTCTGCACCGACGACGACGTTTGCCGTCGCGGTGGAACCGTCAGAAAACAATAAAGTGACGATATTTCCCCCAGAGACGAAGTATCCACCAAGTCGCTTGGAGGTGTGGATTGTGCAGTCAGTCGACAACTTCGATTGGAAGATCTCGAGGAGAGTCGGTCGATGGAGTCCCAGTGGACCATCTTTGTATGGTTTTTTATCTCAGGCGTCTCGAAAGCAGCGAACACGTACATGGCATCATATGATTATGGAAGTCATAACCCTGTGTCGATTGGTCCGACTTCCGGAAAATGGGACCTCGAGCTTCGAAGGAGTAAGTATGTCATATAAACAGAGTGGAGTCTACTAGCTGCACATTCTCCGTCTTTGGGCACTGTGAACCCTTTCGCAATGATGTCTTCCTCGAAGCCGAGGTCCTGGAGGGCCTGCCAAGAGCGCTTCCAGATCCCCACCCCCGCACCAACAGCTGATACCTCTGGCTTAGCCTCGTAGATATCGACCGCAATTCGGCATTCGGGGTCGTCCTTTGCAAATCTGCTAATGAAGGCCGCCAATGAGAGGCCGGCGATCCCACAACCGCTGTCGGGGTATCATTCAGAGAGGTTTGAACGCGCTTCCATCGACGAACGTACACAATGGCCACGCGAAATTTGTAGTCTATCTGAGACATGGGGATGGGATGTTTGTGGATGTGAGAGAGGTTTAGCAAGGTCGTATTCCATGTACCCACATTCCCAAATAGTAGAAAACATCTGTGACCAACATAATGGCGGATCGATGGAAATCACTTACGAGAACCATGCTATGTTCCTGACAGCGCGGAGGGTTGCGTTCATGTACACGCAGCATTGAGACCACCCGAAAAGGCCGAGGCTTTTTGTGGATAAAGCTGTTAATATCTGGGTTCGATCTTCTCTCCGTTGATCGCGGGGGGGGTACGTCGAAGACAACAGTAGCGGCGCACACAACGTGTGGAGTACTATAAAGGCCGGTGTTAACTCCACGTGTTCTAGGAGGGTGAAGTTCAACGCACGTAGACGCACATATTATGCGACTCATCACAGCCTCAGCCAGGCTCAGAGTAGTATACCCCAAAATGCGAGTCACTTGTTAGTCTCTCGTAGACAGACGCTATAACAGAACAAGCTCGTACCTCGCATGTTGTAGTCACTTGTAGGCTTCCGCCTCTGCGGTCCTTGCGACCGTTCATCATTCCCGTCAATATTCGATGTCAGGGCGAGTTCCAAGGTCCTGGTCCGCAAAGCTCAAAGCGGAGTGAACGATTCCTGTTCGCCGCCTCCAGAAAGCCGTGCAGACTTCAGCAGGCCGATTAATCTGCCTCCCGGATCACCGGAATCATCAAGAAAGCTGAGTGATACGCCGTCACTGTACTAATGGACTAAGGCTAAGCATATGCGCTGCGCACGTTTAAAAGGGACCCACCACCTCTTCAATCAACGACGACAGAGGGATTAGTGTCACTGGAAATCGAAGATGACCCAAGAGGACCTCGGAGCCAAGATCGCGACAACGCCGGAAGTACAACATGACCGCGGTGACCTCTCGCCACCAGCATTCCCTGAAGGAGGGTTCCGTGCGTGGGCCACGGTTTTCGGAGCGTGCGTGAAATAATTGCTTCTCTTTTCCGAGCATTGATTTAGGTGACTGTTTAGATTCATTGTGCAATTCTGTGGATTTGGGCTCGTCGAATTGCTTTCATGGTCTGCTGATTTTTCATTCTGGTTGACAGATACACGACCTCGTTTGGTGTCTATCAAGGTTCTTTCTGATTCTCTGTCAAATATGAAACTCGTACCCATCATATTTTAGACTTCTACACGCGGGATTACTTGACGCAATCCTCATCCTCAGCAATTTCGTCAGTAGCGCTGTATTTGCGCAGTACCTGTACCCAATTCCATCCTTCAGATGGATCGGAAGTGTCAATGCTTTTCTTCTCATATCCGGGGGATTAATCGCAGGACGTCTATACGACCGAGGACACTTGTGAGCCGTCCTGTCCATCCTGCGGAAGCGAGCTCAACTCACGGCACAAGTTATGTTTTGCTCTACGGGGGAGCATATTCATGTGCTTCAGTCTTTTCATGCTGTCACTCTGCAAACCGGAACAGTTTTACCAGGTTTTCCCAAGTTACAACTTGCATTCACTCCTCCGCTGACATTATGTGCCTCAGGTTTTCCTAGCACAGGGCCTCGGCGTCGGGATCGGTGCAGGGGCAGTATATGTTCCCAGCATCGCAATAGTGTCGCACTATTTTCAAAAACGTCGCGCGCTTGCTATGTCGATCGTCACGGCAGGCTCCGCACTAGGTGCTGTCGTGCACCCCATAATGCTTAACAACACCCTTCGAAGCTCACTTGGGTTCGCCAACGCAGTCCGTACAAGCGCTGGACTTGTCAGTGGCTTACAGCTTATTGCATGCATCCTCATGCACCCCCGTCTCCCGCCCTCACAGACCCAGCCGCCATTTTGGAATTCACTGTGGCGCTTTGGTCGGGATGGCCCATATGTTCTAGCAACGATAGGGTTCACAAATTCTATATGGCCTTTGTTTATCCATTGAAGGAGAGTCTTCTTCCACTAGGTTGTCAATATACACCGTGGGGTTCTACTTTCCCATCTTCTACTTACAGCTGGACGCTGTTACGCACGGAATCAGTCAGACCTTCTCCTTCTACTCGGTCAGTGGTTTCTCTTTACTCTCTCCTGCACTTATCTGGACTTCTCTCTACCCTCCAGCTCGTTATAATGAACGCCTCGAGTTTCGTAGGTCGACTGTCCCCCGGCTTCTTCGCTCGCAGGTTTGGGATCCTCAATATGGTATCCATTGCCTCAGGCTGCGGCTCTGTCCTTATCCTTTGCATGATTGCACTTAACACCGTGGCGAGCGTCGTGCTATTGGGTGTTCTCTATGGTTTCTGTGCCGGCGTCTGTCTGTGGTTCACTCAATTCATCTGACCAGTCGACTGAGACCTGCGTAGTTGTCACTCTGATGGGACCCCTCCTTGCAGTCCTGACCGAAGACATGGGCGAGCTTGGGTAAGTCATTGTCATATCATGAATTGACTTGCGCACAAATGTGGCCTTGCTAGGCTCCGAATGGGAGTTTCCTTTGCGATGGTCGGCATTGGTGGGCTCATTGGTACGACCTCCTCGAGAGTTCTATTTCTCCGTCTCGACACTTACATCCCGCCGACCACCCAGGACCGCCAATCAACGGCGCACTTCTCACAGGAGACTTCCTGTGGTGGCGTCCTGCACTTTTCAGCGGTGTATGTACCTCCCAGCTCCCCTGAATGGATAGGAAAAGCACTGATTTTTTCTCGGGCCGCAGGTAATGGCGTTCACAGGATTCTTCGTTTTTTTGGCGACGCTGGTTGTAGTGCGACGTAAGAAGGCGATGAAAAAGGACACACCGAGTCCGGAACTGGAGAAGCTTGAGGGGGAGCGAGCCGCATAGCCGTGAAAATCAGGCCGCTGCGCGACCCGTACACAGTCTCCATACACAGTTTTGGTACCATACTTCTGTTCCCCACTTCTGATCATCCGAGTTATAGTTCTAGGTAGTAGGAAGACATATGTCTGCTCCTGGCGATGATGAGATCACATGTTGAAATTCACAGTAAAATCCATTTTTTTCAAGAACCATTTCCAGAACTACCGATGAGAGAATACTCTGGATGTTCCTGCAATCTGGATGTCCGACGCGGCGGCGCTCGCCCGTGGACTTGATGTGGACTCGTGCAAATGTCATTTTGGACGCGCATATGCCGAATCTCTTACACACATGGACCCACAGTAGCACATGGTGACTGTCAGTTTTGACGTGAATACACCGATGTCGGGATGTCGCCATTCGCACAGCGTAAGATACCAATTATACCTACCAAATCCCAAGGGGAACAAATATCCGAACTTACGTCCACGGGCGCCGGCTACATGTTTGCTTTTTCGATCGATCCCTAGGTGACGGAAGACCCTGGGGAGTTATTTGAGTTGTTATGATTCAGCGGCTGGCCATGTTCCTCGTCCCGTGTCCGAACATTATTCTGACACGGAGAGCCGGAGTTGTATTTTCGTTCACGTTCGCGCCAGCTACCATCAGAAACACTGACAGTCTTGTAGACCGCCGCCGCGGCCATGTTCGAGAGTCTTCCCTCCATGTTCTGGGCTCGGCGCCAGAACAACAGAGCGGGTGCTGAGCTTGATGGCCGCTGAAAACCAGACATTCAGTTATTCCTGCCGCCTCGGAGCAAGAACCTATCACAGATCTGTCGAGTCCCTCCATTGAAACGCGCTCGTAGTTTCTATCAGTAAACACGCACCTTAGGGTTACATGGTTCATCTTGGTTCGTCTGACCAGTCCGAGTTAGATCGAGATTAAGCCTAACAACTCCGCCACGCCTACAAATATAAGGCCATTGTCCATTTTCTCGCTCGCGGCGACTCTTCCAAACGACCCTGACAATGGCCACCGCCAAATCCACCGGAATTGCGATTGATGGTGCTGAGTTGGCCGGCATTGTGGCTGAGGGCATCCTGTATGGTATGTGATGTCAGTTAAGATCGTCCAATCGGTCTACATTCATTTATTCGGCAGGAGCTTTCAGTATCTTTCTGGCGGTGACAGTTTATATTCTCATCTACCGTCGAAGAAGCCGGGAAAAGCTCAATCTCCCGATGTTGACTGCCTCCCTGCTTATGATGGCCCTAGCAACTGCTCAGATAATCGTCGACACCATAAACATATTCAAGACATTCATTAATGACAAGACTCGACTCGAACGTCAATTCTTCCTTCAAGATGCCACACAGCCCATTTTCGCTGCGAAACACGCAGTATATTTTACCATGATGTTGTTAGGCGATTCAATTGTGGTCAGTGCTTGTCCTCCCGGATTCCTCCGCACTCATCGGCTTCGAAAGGTCTACCGGTGCTTCATCGTCTGGTCAAAAAACTACTGGGTCATAGCAGTTCCAACGCTGTGCTCCCTGGGATCTGGAAGTCAGTCGCGGTTTATCCTCTTGGCTAATAATTGACCCGCGGTGACAGTATGCGCATACCACAACGATCTGGGCCGTCCGCCATATTGAATCCGTCACGATCGAGGACGAGACGAAATGGGGTATAGCCGTTCTCATGCTCAGCATGTCCACCAACATCATGGCTACTTGTGAGTCTTGATACTCCACACGTTCCAATGTCTCGGAGTCGGCTCAAATAACTGACAGCACTGTTGGCCTATCGTATTTGGAAAAGCGAATAGGCCTTGAGTGATGCCCTTGGTCGAACTTCTGGCTATGCTACCTCGATATCCAGTCACCGACGTGTTTTGAAAATCGTCATGGAGAGTGGACTTGTTAACGCTGCGTACCTCATAGCGTACACAACAGTCCTGGTACTCAACAACCACGGCCTTCAATTTGTTTCGGCAATCGTAAGCAGTGTCAAGGTCGCAGCAGCGCACGGAGACTCACGTCAGCCATTTTCAGTCCACACCTTTAATAGGCATAATCTTCACAGTCGTGATCGTCCGGGCTGCGATAGGTTCTGAACATTATCCGACTACGATCCCAGGTTCTTCCTACCCTCTGCCGTTCACAGTGAGAAACAGACATGATGGTGGAGGAGACCTCTTGAAATCACCGTCAAGACGACTGTTGAGCATGAAGAATCAATGGGGATGAAGGGGAGAATGGGTGGATTTACTAGGTCCGATTAGTGGTATCCACTGTGTATGCATATATGCCGTGTTTTGTCGTCTCGGATTTATTTGCCGGGACGCACCTCAGTGCACTTCAGCCTCCGACGCCAGTCCCACACGCATTCCAATGAATGTGATCGCACGCTTTCGTTTCGAATCAACGGGGCCACACAGTCGTTGCATTCGCAGGGACGCCGTACCGGTCTCCGTAATCGAACGGCGATTCAAGAAAGCGATGAGGTAAGTACATGTACAGGCCAGAAATGTAGTGATACAACCGTCCAGTCAAAACAACTCGGTGGGTGGACCCAGGTTGGCTAAGAGGTGAACGTATCCGTATTCCGCCTGTAATCTGATTTTGATCTGCAGGCCGCCCACGGCAAGATCGCGGAATTGGGCCATTACAGGTTCTGGGAACGGGTCAGAGGATAAGAGCCCCTCTGGATCGCGGTGAGGTAGGAGGGTGAGACTGAAGGTTTCGAGAACCGCGTGGCCCGAATTTGGGTTCCGACGGGTGCGTAACACGCTCAACAAGGCCTCGTAGCCATCACGCATTCGGATGGTATCGATGGCCAGGTGTTCCAGCGACGGAAGGACATCCGCGGGCGACAGGGAACCGACGGTGTGACGTGGTTCAGCGAGCCCGCCGTGCATTATCAGCTTCAGATCAGTCACGGTCGGGACCAGTCGAAAAATGGATAGCAGGTCATCGTATTTAGTCTTCTCGTATAGATCCAGGCCGACTGTCAGCTGCTGCAATTGGCAAGATGAGCGATCCAAAAGAGCCCGGAATGGCTCTAATGCGGTTCTGATTTTCCCGCGCAGAGTGAGCTGCCGGAGACCAGGGAGCGTGAGATGGGTACGCCGTGGACGTCAAGAGACTGGAGTGACCCAAGCGTCAATGGTGTGCCAAATGTAACGAGGGTATCGAGGTCCATTGGGTCATATCCACGAAGCGTGAGAGAGCTCAACACGGAGCATTGGCTCAATATAGGGAGATAATCCGTGAAGGGACCCCATGTTTCGAGCGTGAGGCTCGTAAGTTGCGTCCAGGGAAATTGAATGAAGGCGCTGGGGCTGAGCGCGGTGTCATCAAGTACGATGGTCGCTTCGCTCAAAACAGGGGCGTCGGCAATGGCATATTTCGATCTCTTGCCATCGATGACAGTGGATCAGGCTCGCATCGATAAGGGACTGCGCCTGCATTATGTAGTCTGGACTTCCGTCTGAAAGACGGAAGATGAGAGAAAGTGGGAGGGAAGCCGAGCGCTCCAGCCACATTCCAAGCAGCTGTTCGCAGTGGTTATCCTCCTGCTCCTGGTCTATAGTCACGGATTGCCAAAGGCTCGGCGTCGCGAGAGCAATGGCTCACCACTGGCGGCAGATGTGCGTAAGAAGTAGCGGAGCGGTATGCAGGGATGGTGCTGCATCCGTTCGACGGGAGTGGATGAAGATGTGGGTTATGATCTCGGGGGAAAGGTCAGAACTGGATAGACGATCGAAGCCAATTCCGCTTGCAGACGTTGTTTCTCAACGATAAGAGTGTCGATGAGCGCCGTGACTTCGTTCAGACGACGGCGAACCTGAGCCCAGTCTTTCGGGGGCTCTCCTTGCGACGGGGACTCAGTCGTCGACATGGCAGTCGATGTCTGAAAAATACGTAATGGAGGCGCTTACGGTTGCCAACAAGTCCATGCTTGCTTTGATTTGATTTGCCAAACTTTCAATCTTGAATTTTGGTGTGTTCATTTCAAGTCTTCAGTGCTACTACAATCCTCTAGAGACTCTGTATGATACGGGGTACGATAGTGAATATACTATGGAGCAGCGAAAGGACGAGGATGGAGTTTTGACGCGGTCTCGGACGCGTCGAACACATATTTGGACGCGTCGAGCTATCTATGCTCCATCCCCTCTGCGTCTTAGCCCCCCGCTACAATGGTACTTATCAGTGCACCTTCCGCGGCTGCCACCCGCGGCGCACGTTCAACGCCCTGCGCGACGCCCAATGCCGTCGGGGCGTCATACACCTGCAACTACACCGAGGAGGCGCGCGTGCTCGCGGGTGAGACCCTGATCCTCAAGGACAGGGGGGTGGAACGGTTGTTAGGCAGTGGGGCGAGGTTTGAGCAGGCAGGCACGCGCCTTCGGAGTGTCGAAGTTGCAAGAAAGATGGCTCACATGCAGCAATGCAGAGCGATGAACGGGCACGATGGACGTGGAAGTTGAAGCACTGGTGGATGTACTTCTGCTCATCAGAGCCGCGGCGGGCGTAGTTTGTTGAAGTTACATTCGAGTACGACAGTCACACGCTCGAATACAGAGCTTAAATTAGGGTGTTTCATAATTGGATTTTGGGGCCCAACTCATGCCTCAACTCCGACCCCAACTCGGGGCAAGTTGGGGTCGGAGTTGGGGCACGAAAATCGAAGTTGGATGTCAAATCGAGGGTATGACCTCGACTTGACATCCAACTTTGCCCCAACTTCTGCCCCAACTCGAGCCCCAACTTCGCTTGTAGCACAAGATCTGATCCCCAAACCTCAACTCTGCCTCAACTCCGAGAAAACATCTGCTCAGGTGGTTCACAATTGAGGCCCCAACTTGTGCCCCAACTTGGCCCGAGTTGAGGTCAAGTTGGGGTCGGAGTTGAGGCACGAGTTGGGCCCCAAAATCCAATTGTGAAACACCCTATTGTTTTCAATAACCCTATGGGCAATGAAAACTGGAAGTACGCACTTTAATCCTGGCCAGTCCACACCTGGCAAGCTAATACCCGACCCGCGCCAAGCTCCCATTGACAATACATCCGGAATGTGCCTCCCGCTGCCTCCGACCTCGCTTGTATTGATCCGGAGACAGTGCAGGCTGCATCCCCTGGGTTTGAGAGGGGCCCCAGAGGCTCTAGACCCACTGGAATGGGCGCAGAAGAGGCACATAGAAGGTAGAAATTGGGTAGAAAACTGAAATCAAACTTGGTCCAAACAAATCAAAGCGTGGACTTGTTGGCAACCGTAGGCGCTGCAATACAATCGCACACAGGCCAAGGCCTCCAACTTGAAGGCCCTTCGCCGCTGAAGTTAGATATACACGACAACGGCGCCGAGCCTCTCCTCCTCCTTGAAACCGCCAACTACTGCTGCGTTGATCAATACGGTCCCCGTTGCTATCGCAGGCTTCCACCACCCCACGATCCCCTCCACTGCAGCGCACAAAACCAAGCACGCACCAGCCGCCCTCCCCTGCGCACACGTCCTCGTATGCCCGCTGCGCCCTGTTCCACGTCACGCGCTCGCCGCCGCGCGCAGCGTGGATGTGCCCGAACACGTGCAGGCGCGGGCGCACCCGCCAGAGCGCGGCGAGCAGCGCGGGGCAGCCGGCGCACCCGCGGTCGAGGTGCCCAAACGGCGGCCCGTGCGTGACGAGCACGTCAGTCAGCGCGGGCACGGCGGCCCAGACGTCGGCCGCGGCGGAGGGGGCGGCGTCGCCGGGGTGCACGCGCGGGTACTGAAACGGCCACGAGCCGTGCCTGGGCGTATGGGGGCTGCCGTAAATGCACAGCGTCCGGCCGCGCACCGTGAGCGTTGTCGCCGTGTCCTCGAGGAAGACTAGAGTGGGGTGCGCTTTCAGCAGCTGTGTGCGCGCCGCTCGGTCGGCGAGCGCGGCGTCGTGGTTCCTGGCGATGACAACCTTGTGCGCGTGCGGCTGGTTGCTGAGCCACACAAGCGCGTCCGCGACCTCCGTGGCGGAGCCTGACTGCGTAAGGTCACCGGCGTGAATGAGGAGGTCGCCCGCGGGGAGAGGGGGCTGGAAACGGTGGGTGTTGTGCGTGTCGGAGATGCAGACGACGCAGATGAGCGACCCAGGGGCTCCAGCAGCGCAGGGCGGCATGCGCGTTCCCCACTGGTAGACCTTCTCGGCGAGATATAGCGCTGGTGAAGAGTGAAACCGTTCCCAGGGCGTCGTCGACGAACGGTGCAAGAGAGCGTCCAGGCCGTCCATGGATGAGCTGTACACGGACACGGATCGTCCCCTCGCCAACAGGGGCCGACCTCCTGTCTTTACTTCTAAGAATATTCCGACGTCGAATCTCTTTTGCAGGCCCCATAAAAAAATGTCCACAGACAGCGCTAATAAGAGTGTCTGCGCTTTAATCGCGGCAACTTGCAAGAGCTCAGAGGCCAATTAGAGCAAAATCAGAGGCTTTTGTTGTCGAATCGGCGAACGCCCAACCAAAGGGCCGGGCCTTTCGAAGTCCGAAATAATGTCTTGCCATCTAGCTAGATACAAATAGCATGGATTAGAAGTAGCAAGTAGCACCGTGACGCGCTCAAGATGCGGAACGACAGGGTGGAGGATAACGTCACCGTGTTTGTAACTTGAATCCTGGGTCAACATCAAGTCAACATGGGCTCAGAGGCCTCAGACGGCGTTCTGACCGCTTCAGCGGGTTAAAATCCTGCTCATGAATCCGAGACATAACTGGTATTCCATCTTAGAAGTTCTTGTCACGACGCAGCGGAGCATAAGGTAAATATTGTGCATGGACGCGCCTGTGGAGCGGATTTTTTTCAAATCTGCCAGTGTGCTGCAGCAGAATGAAGGAAAGCGCGGCCGCCATCTTGTGGGCGGGGCAGGAATAAATGGATAAATTCTCCGACAATATTAATGAGCTTGAAGTTTGCGCATCTCCCGCCGTTTTCGGAGATGGTTCCGAAGTTCGAGCTGATCGGTGTACAACTAGAAGCGCATAGCCCACGTACATATCCTACAATGACCAGCGATAAGTGATGATGCCGCCAACGAACTTTCCAGCGGCAGGTATATGTTCGTTGCGCCCGACCGTCGCCCTTCCTCAGCTCCCGTTGGGCGCATCAAGTGCGAAACAATGAGCATAAACACCAGACCGGTAAAGCCGACGGAAGCCGGATTACTATTAGATTAGACGCGTGCGAGCAGCCGGGAATCGGTCTTGAGCTTCGCGGCCAGGATGAGGAAGGATCCAGCGATAACGGTCAGGCCCGCGAACAGGATCATGCCCGTGTAATCGCCCTTTCCGACTTCGAGCAGCTTACCCGCCGTGGGCCCGCCGAAGAGGGACCTGCGCGGATCCTTCAGTCTGGCGCGAGTGAGAATGCAGGCATAGATGGAACTCACGGGAACGAGATGATGCTATAGAGGATCCCAATCCGGCTGCCTATCTGCCGGATATCCGAAATCTGCGCGACGCACGGCGTGATGACCGAGATGAACGCGCCGGAGGAGAAGCCGTACGTGGCGGCGAAGAGCATGAGCGGGACGAGCGATTTTGTGAAGAGCCAGAAGAGGACACAGAGGAGGCCGGAGAGGAAGGCGGCGGGGACGAGGAGGTTGAAGCGGCCGACCTTGTCGGAGAGGTACGCTGGTGCGACCCGCCCGATCACGCCGCCGGCGTTCATAACAGCGAGAACGATGAATGACCAGCGCGCGGGAATCGCGAGGTCGTGGGCGTAGTCGACGATAAAGAAGAATGGGATGAACAGCCCTGGGTGCGTGTGTTAGTCACGCAAGTGCGCGTGCAACGAAGGCAACACACCGAGAGCGACGAGGCAACTGCCCGCGGCGAGCAGCATGAAGCGCGCATCCCGCAACGTCTCTGAAAGCTTGCAAGTCGCACCGCGCTGTTTCGGTGGAGCGTATCTGGTGACGGTCGCGATCGCGACACAGCAAACGGCGCCGCTCAGCAGCCCCGAGATGCGAACGCCCCATCCGAATCCAACGAGCTGGAAAAGGCGCTGAAGCATTATAGGATACATTACGCCGCCTGGGTCAAATATCAGACCTGTTGAATTAATTTCAGGCGCGTGGAGACTCACCGCAACTCGATCCCGCCGCAACGACGCCCAATGCCGTGGCGCGGTATTTGCAGAAATAAGTTGACACACTGGAGAGTGAAGGATAAAACCTACATGGACGTCAGACACGGCGTATGTACGAGATTAAACGACAACGCACATCATGCCCACGCCAAGCCCGAACAAAACCCCTTGCGCAAGGAGATACTGGTAGTACTCGGTCGAAATGCTGGTCATCATGATGCTGAAAACGTAGATAATGGTGCCAGCGACCATGATCCACCGCGGTCCGTACGCGTCAAACACACGGCCAATGATACCGCCCTGCGCGAGGTTTAAAAGAGCGGCAGGTATAAAGGATGTCTACTACGTACCGAGAAGAAGAAGACCCATAGCTGCAGGGACCCGATCCACGCAATCGTCGACGGCTCCAGGCTGCTCAGCTGGTGCTCGGCGTACCACGCTTGGAACGTGCCGAACGCATTCATCTGCCCGAAAGTGGCGAACAGCGCCAGGAACGCGCCGAAAATGGTGAGGTATCCCTTCCGGCAGCCCTCGGGGAACTGGGGCGTGCGATTGAGGTGGTACGTGGAGCTCGCCAGGTGGCTCTGGGTGGTCGTCGCCTTGCCGTCGAGTGAATGTCGAAAGTCCTCTGTCCCACAATGTTGCCACGACATGTCGTCGTCGCCCTTCTCGAATTCAGCCATCGGGATTATCTGTGGGAGCGACAGGCTGCCTATCAGCGATGGTGTCCTGGTGCGAAAGAGGGACGGAAGCGCGCGGAATAGCCAACCTGCACGGGTAGGCGAAGGTCTCTTTATACGCTGCAGGGGGCTGAGTATGCACACAAGAACGCTCCGGGGGGGAATGAAAAAGCCAAAGTGCAAATGGGCTCAGTTTTGGCTCGCCATCGTGGGGCGAACGCGAAACGTTATGCTTTTTGAGAACACCCCCAAGCACGCCCACGCCCCGCAACAGCGCGGAGCGCCGCCAACCCCGGATATGCGCATCCATAAGGATAATAGCCCGCGCGAAGAAGGGCCGGCGATTCGCCAAGTACGCGGAGTTCGGGCCAGGTATTTCGCGCGAAAGGCAGACACTCACGTACCTGTCGTTCCAGAATCGCGGCCTAACCGCGAGGACGCTGCTGTCGAAAGCGAGGGATGTCGGTTCGAAAGGTAAAGAGGCGCGTGAGGCTCGAGAGCGTTGATACGCGCGCACCCCGCGGATACCGGAATGTTTGTCGCATACCCTTGTCAGGCGGAGGCTGTACCCTCCAGGCTCGACTTCCATTTCGGGCGCGGGAAATGGAAGCTGTCTGTATTTGTGTCAGAGACAACAAGCGCTGCGAATACCGTGCTTAGAATATGCAGAGTGAGGAGATGATTAATTAGAGAGGCCTTATCAACAAAACCAGCGAGTTCTGTGCGCTTCTAGCTCGCGATACCGAACAGCGACACCTTACGGGAAGGTAAGTTAATTACCTCATCGATGGCCGCGGTCTTGTACTTTGGTCCCTGGGGTAAGCGGACACCGTCGATCTGCCACTCTAGAGGGACGGTGGCCCAATGGATGTCTAATCGCTTGATGACTAGGGATGGGATTGACACTGAGCGCGCGGTGAATCAGAGAAAAAAGTAACAGACTTTCATAAAGTCTGCATATTAATCAGATGATGGAGATCATCGCACCCGCAGCGATTCAGGCGTAAAGCACGGAGGCCCACTTCCTGATCTAAGGATCCTGATTTTGAGCGACAATGACGGAGGTGTCCCACAATTGAAGGCTCCGTCCGGGCGTGCCCACACTGCGCATCATCCTGCAGTCGAAGCACTGTGAAGAATCCCGGTTGAAGACCGGACACGTATTGCAGGCGCTGCAGTGGGAAGAATGACCGAACGCGAAGGATGTGCATGGAACCGTGGTGAGAATTCTGCGCAAGACACGAGTCGTCTATCAGCACAATCAGATGAAAATATGAAGGCGATCAAGAAGCGTGCCGAAGCCGTGCACGGGGATGGCCGGGGCCTGATTATGTTACGCCTTGGGCGCTTGGTGGGCGCACATAAATGCGCCAAGCCGAAATAGGACATGCGAGAAATTGGCGGAGGCAGAGCGCGCTGGAGGATCCACATGAAACGGCGACGAATTTGCATGTCGTCGCTTGCATGCCAACAGCGAGTTAGAGCGTCCTGCGAACGGGGCGGCGATCAAAATCAAGCTCTCGCCCGCGCCTGACGTGAACTTTGCTCGCACGCCGCACCGCAGGCATCCACTCCGGTACCCTCGTCGTAGAGGCACTCGGCGGAGTTTCCGGTCATCTCACCCCCTGGCGTTCTTGAACGCGAGATTAATGGCATTTTAAAGACGGGGTGCAAATCCCGGAGCAATCATCAGAGTCGGAATGCCGCTGGAAAGCAGGGCCAGGGGGTTTTGCTTTCATTGAGTGACACCGGCGCCGTTGACGCCTTAATCTGAGGTTCATTAAGCATCGAGAAGGGATCCTGGGCTCTGAGGTTTCTGTGTTGCTAAGGCGTCGGACTGTGCACACCAAGCCAATAATGAAATGCACTGGATATCCGCGTTACTCGGGTTGCTGGGTCCGCATGGGAAAGGGCTGGAAGAGGACAGCACACATCTTTCGAGTGGGCTTGACCCAATCTCAGGCGTCTACGGCAGAAAATGGATCCGTGGTAGCTCCGAGGACAATCAGGGTTGCGATGAGTTAGCTAGTGTGTCCATCAGTCCTAGCGAGATCCCTTCGACAGCGGCGGAGGCTGTGGCGACGCCGGACGAGAGTCATACAAGAGGAGGCGTCCCGAAGGCGGAGGAGGGATAGCATGCAGCGAAGGCGCAGGAGAACCACGGGACGGTAACTGCGGAGATCGACGTGGATCCTGGGCGGAGACGATGAGAGTAGAGGGGAGAACCTAATTGCGGGCAGATGGGCGGGACGCAATCGCGAGCAGCATGGGTATGGAGTGTCGTATAGGGCCACCAAACGAGCGAGATGTTCCCACCGATATTCGACGCAGACCAGGGGTGGATAAAGGAACATGGAGAGCTTCTAAATGATTGAGGATCTACAGTCAAATGAACCTCTGGTATTTAATTGAACGGTTTGACGCGCGACGTAGAGAACAGGTTTGCGGAGAAGAAGGACTTGAGAAGGAAGAATCGATCAAGTATCAATTGGGGCCTCGGCGACTTCAAACGATTCATGGAATTTCAAGGGATCTTGGTACGGGTTGAAGATAATGATCGTCCAACTGGATGGAATGTGGAAGGACGTGGAAGGACTCAAGGAGGAAAAATTAGAATGACCAATCTAAGTCACGTGTCCGGCGTGGGCGTTTTGGCATCAGCAAGCGAAACCAAGCACGATACCGCAATCAATTATTTAAACCTTCGTATTTGCCATGTGCAGTACTGTCCGATAGTCTCGTGGAAAAAATGGCTTTATCCCAGAACCGGACATCCGTCTTCACTTGAGCAGAGTCACACAGGGTTATCGAGGTCCAATTCATCCCCATTAATAACTATCTCATTATTACAAAAGCGAACCAGGAAAAAAGACTATCACGCCAACCCGCGAGCGCGCGGTACATGGGCCAGGGACCATTCATAGCAAGAAAAGGAACTAGTGAGCAACGAGCGAGGGGAGGGACCTGGACGCTGACGCTATTCTCCTTGTCACCAATGAGCGCGCAGACAAACCCCGGCCAACCACCTTCCCGTAGGTGAACATGGCACCTTGAACGTCTTCGCGGCCGGCCGCGGGACGTGTGCTGTCTGCCGACGATTGCCGAGCCTCGAGCCGATAAGAACGCGCGGCGAGGTGGGGGCGGGGCTCGTGGTAGTGATGAGGCGGCGAGGCGACGGGGGTGGAGTGCGCTACTCGGTGTCGTAGGAGTCATCGTAAGAGTCGCTGTCGGAGTCGCTGTCATGGATGCGCGCGAGGAGGGCGGTTCGCGAGAGCGGGACCTTCTGGACGACGGTGGCGGGCGCGGGGACACAGGCGGCGATCTTGACGGGCTGGGGAGACTACGAGACGGACGCGGGCGGGCGTGTCCTCGGGGGTGGCGGCGAGGAGAATAGAAAACAGAGGAGATGGTCTGGGAGGTGCCCACAGTCGGTGCCGAGAGGTTTCTGGGTGCATGTTGCTCGTTCTATTGGCGGAGCAGACGGCGGATGCGCGGAGAGAGGACCGTGACGGCGGGCGCTTTTGCGGCGATTGGCAGAGGTTAGACCCCGTTAGATGTGTGTAAGAGGACCACGGCACATAGACCATACCTTCGGCATTAAACCCTGGACAGATAGAAAAGTTACCTTCCTTGAAGACGACGCTGGAGGCGTCTCCCGCGTTCTAAGACGAAAGTCAGTATGATACTAAAGCGTGGTAAAGGTTGAAAGCGCGCCTCAGCATCGGCAACAGCAGCACGCGCCTGCGTGGAGATCTTGTTAATGATGCGCCTCCCGACGAAGCATACGCCGGATACGAGGATAACAGTCACGACAAAGTCGCCCAACCCAACCAGCGGGGAGGGGGTGGAGCTGGGTGGTGCGGAAGACAGAGCTGGCATGTGGAGCAGATGTGGATGTAGCTTTTAGAACGGAAGAGTGGGAATTCACTGTTCTTCCTCCCAGAATCGCTCTTCCTTTCGTTAGGCGGACTGCGAAAGGAGGTACCAAAAGTCGCAGGTCTTGCGCAGGTAGGTATGTAGGTAGGTATATTCCGGCGCGGTCCCGCTAAGAAACAGCAGGAAATAAAGCATTCGGGCATCCTACTGCTTCCGCCGGGTGTCAAACGAGTCTCAGATACGACGAGATGCACTGCGAGGTTTCTTTTCCCGCGGACGGAGGACGGAGGGAGGTCTCGGACAGAAGTCAGCGGTTGCCATTGTCTGGGGTTAGACTGAGATTCGGAAAGGGATGGCGACCTGGGCAAGGTCAGGTCGTCCAGGAAACTATTCAGACAGGAAACAGCAAGGAAACAGAGAGCCCAGCAGATCGCTGTCCATTTAGGGAAGAAAGCGGACCGATTGGCCGAATTCTTCTTGATCCGAACCCCGAGTCAGTGCCCCGCCCGCCGGGCCCGTGTTTACATAAAGTACTCGAGTCGGAGCCCCGAGTCCTCATCACTCCATCTTTTTCTTCTTCACCACTCACTCGCTCGCTCGCTCTCGCCGCGCGTGTCCATTCCTCTCCTCAGTTTTCATTGGCCGATCTCCACCCCATGGCAGCGGAACCCGGTAACAATGGAGATGCCTTGATCCAGATTCTGGAATCCAGCGCAGTTGCTGGATTCGCGAACAAGGCAAAAGAACGGCCGAATCGTGTTTCTCCGGCCCTGCAGGATAACATAGCCAGAATTCCTTCGGAACTATACGACTACATCATCGACCACCTCCACGATGATCGACTCGCCCTATCCGCGTGCACCTTGGTCTGCAAGGCGTGGCACGCATCGAGCACCTACCAGCTTTTCCAAAACGCGGGCACCATACGTGTCTACCCAACCAATTTTCAGCAATTCCGCGAGCTGCGCATACTCGCCGGCCAACGACTTGATCGCTGCATCGGACGCCTGGATGTCCGGAGCGGCTCTCATAAGGATGTAGGTGGCCCGGAGAACGCATTCCACTTTACAGACGAAATGAAAGGATTCCAAGGCCTCTTGAACGTGAAATATTTGCGCCTTACGGACCACACCCACGCCCACTCTTACGAGACACCATTCACCGCCATTCTACCCAACCTCTCGACCATCACTCATTTGGAACTCGACTTATCCTTCGAATCATTTGCATATTTCCTGCAACTTCTCGATACTATTCCCCTTCTCCGCGGCCTCGCTCTCCACCGGCCATTTGACCAGACCGTTAACTCTGAACCCCCAACCCCCCCACTCCGCCCGGTAATCTCGATGCGCTCGTCTTGGGAGACTTTCCCGTGACCACCCTCCTCCACTGGCTCGTTTCACAGCCGTTCATACGCCGTCTCGCAATCGGCCCGCTGAACTATTCGTTCACAAGCCCGCTGCGTCAGCGAGCCCGAATCGCCCTCGTCTCGGATGTCCTGCGTACCCTAGGGCCCCGCCTCGAGCACTTGGTCATCTCCAGTCGCTTCCTACTCAGTGGTAAGCCGACATATCGCTCTCCCGGGTGCACTCATAATACCGCTGCCCAGGCTGCGACCTGTCCCACTCGACCGCCCTGCGCACGCTCCGGATCAATAGCATACAAACCCGTGGGGCATGGCTCCTCGACCTCCTCAGCCAGATCCGGACCCACGTTCTCGAGCGCATCGTGCTCGTCGTTGATCTGTGCGTGGGCGTAGGTTTGCACACCTTCGACTGGCCGCGCATCGTTGCGAGTCTGAATAAATTGGAGAGCCTGCGGCGGGTTGATTTTTTCCTCTTCAGCCCCAATGAATGTGCCGTTGTCGAAGAGAAATTGGGTGCGGGGATATATACACTGCGTGTCACAAGCTGGGAAGGCTCGCAGCGGCCTCAATCTAATTACGGCCTGGAGATATTCGAGGTTTAATATTTACCGATCGAGCAGCCGGCAATTCGTCTACGCGGGCGAGTAATTCGGTCCCGAATTTTTTCTCCGAGTGTTTGAAGGAAATTGCCACCTCGTTCTCGACCGTGTTGCTCGCCGTTCCATATATCTGAGGCTGGAATACGGGAGGAAATTTGCTGTTGACTTTCTGTCGCCCTGTCTCTCGTATGTGCTGCGGCATCTAAGAGACTGGCGCCGAGTTGCAAGGCGAAAGGGGTCCTGCATTCGTGGGATAGTTTTTTTTCAACATATGTATCCGTGAATATACTCGATGAGGAGGGATATTGACACAGTGCAACGGACCAAAGACACGAAACCATCGAGCCCTAGTTTATTGCCCTAAACATTGCACAGCGCTGTGACTACCAATGCCCAGCTTTCTTCGGTTTCATCCGAAAAGTTGTGCTGTGCGACCACCTGGACCTGGACCGTGCGAATGACGGATATAAACACCTTCGTGAGCCACCATTTCCACCCCAATCCCTTGCCGCTAAATATATTGATCCAGGCCGCGAGGTTTTGATGCTTTCCACTGGTACATCGCTATCTTTTTCCGCAACATCAGAAAAAAACCATCGGCTTCGAGGTAATCATCCGCCCCTACCATCCAGACTCACTTCATGCTTCATATTTGCGGTATCCTCATGTTCCTTCTTCTATGTACTAATTTGCGCGCCATTCTCCTTGTGTTCCGCGTCATATTTACTTATCTCCTTCTGTATGTATGACTCCCTATGTGTATAGTACGTAGCAATTTATTCGAGACCTCTGCGGTTTGCAGAGGGTCACTGTTGACTACATCGGCGTACGGTCTAAAACCTACAGAAATGTGGGCAAATTGGAGAGCAGTCCATCCGAGGTAATACCACACCCCGAATTACTGAATGATTAGCAGCAGGTCGATGTCTAGAAACCATGCCTCCGAGGCTCGATACATAACAAGGAAGACTGCAAGCGCCCGGAGTTGATAACGCACGCAGAAGGATACGGAAGACTATCGCCGGCGGCTTTTGACGAACGGTGTCGCCAAAAATCAACAGGTGCAAAAAGCCTTCAACGGCGTGTGCGATATGACTATCCCCTGGTCTGAATGCTGTGCATTGGGCATCCTTTCTTCCCACAATCGTTGAATATGTTCCAACGCCACATATAACCATCCACATCCTGCAGCGTAAGGGGTGTATATTCAGCAGCAGATTCTCCCTGTCGCTCGAGCAGCGACCATCAGTGCACAATATGCCGTGGCATAAATACTAGCACGGGATGTCATTCCCTTTCGAATCGTGTATGAAGATCGACCGTCTCGGTGGCCGAAATCAAAACAGGAATGGAAGGATCTTGCCAGGCGAGCCATCGGTGGGGTGAGTTCGAGGTCCAATGGCCATTGCAGGTCAACAGCAATTTCAGAGGTTACGGTGATAGGATCGGTCGAGGTTTCCAGTACCCATAGGACACCAGGTACTGTATTTTTTCATTCAATTTGACTGTCACGCATCACTCCCCCCTTGCTTGATGGCGAATATTGGTATTTTTCATGCATCACCCACCCTCTGGTCGAAGGCATTTTGCGTCATGCGGCCCTCGAAATTTCCCAAGATCATGTCTGTGACATGTAAAATCGAAAATTTTCGTTCCGGTGATTGAAATTTTCACTTGTATCACGCGAAATTTCGGCTGTGGTCGAATGGTCGAGTCGGTATTCTGAGTCACGTGTCACCCCCCTGGTCGGATTGAATGAAAAAATACAGTACCTCAGGTGATGGTGGCAAAAAGCCCGGAGAGGGTGGGAGTCCGCCATTGATGCCGTGGTGGGAGATGTATGTGATACAATACAAAGTAGAATGGTGGTGTCCGGCGCAATGGAGCGAGACCATGTCCTGAACACATTTCTGATCAATTTCAAAAGTTTGATGATGGGATTGAGGATCATCAACGCGAGTGGGAATAGTCATAGGAAGACCTGGTGGTGAAATGCATCATACCTGCAGCCCATACTGTTTGTCCTACCATCCGCAAACAAGAGTCCCAGGTTCGAATCTGGGCTCCGCCATGTCTTCGATTCAGTGCACTTTTTAATGTGATGCTCTGCCAGAATTTTTCCCAAAAGAAGGGGAGAGTAAAATGAGTGTTAAGGAAGGTAAGAAGACCTGGTGGTGAAATGAATCATGCCTGCAACCTATAATGTGAGCTAGTAGGTGCGGGAGTCCCTGGTTCAAATCTGGGCTGGGTCATATACTCACACCTTTTTCACTGGTGTTCCGGCTGTATTCACGAAGAAGAAAGAGGAGAGTAAAATCAGTGCTAAGAGAGAGGTAGGAAGACCTGGTGGTGAAATGCATCATCCCTGCAAACTATACTCCGTATTCAGACTGAGTGATTACAAGCAGGATTCCCCGGCTCGATTCCGGGCTAGGTCATATTTCTCATTGCCTCTGTTTTGCCTGGTGCTGCACCTGAATTCCCGAAAAATTGAAAAATAAAAGCAGTGGCAGGAGGGAGGCAAGAAGACCTAGTGGTGACATGCATCATGCCTGCATCCTATATAGCAGCTGAGATTCAGGAATAGTTAATGGGAGTCCCCGGTTCGAATCTGGGCTGGGTCATGTTAAGGAGGAGCCCCATTTTTTACTAGCACTCTGCCTGAGTTCCCCAAAGATATTGCATACAATTGGGGTAGAGAGAGAGGCAGGAAGACCCAGTGGTGAAATGAATCATGCCTGCATCCTATCCCCAGTTCTCTATATCGGAAGCAGGTGTCCCCGGTTCGATTCCGGGCTAGGTCATATCAGGTTTCCATCACTGTTTTTGACTGATGCTCCCCCTGAATTCCCCCAAAAGTGGAGGGCGAAATGAGGGCGAGGAGAGCGGTAGGAAGACTTGGTGGTGAAATGCATCATGCCTGCAAACTATATTCTAAAAGTGCATGTCAAGGTAGGAGTCCCCGGTTCGATTCCGGGCCAGTCATACTTGTGAAAGTCCCATTTTTTACTGTGCTCCACCAGAATTCCCTTAAATTCTTCGATAATTAGGGACGAGAGAGAGGTAGGAAGACCTGGTGGTGAAATGTATCACACCTGCAAACTATATTCTTTGATTCTTGTGAAAGCAGGAGTCCCCGGTTCAATTCCGGGCTAGGTCATGCTGTGGTGGAACCCCATTTTTACTAGTGTTCTTCCAGGATTCCCAGAAGCTCTTGCATACAATCAGTGCTAAAGGAGGTAGGAAGACCTGGTGGTGAAATGCATCATGCCTGCAAACTATTCTCCATTTGTCCATATCTGAAGCACAAGTTCTCGGTTCGATTCCGGGCTGGGTCATCTCAAGCATATCCCCAACTTTTTGTCTGTTGCACTTGCACTGTCTGAAGAATGTCTGGTATAAAATGAGTGCTAAGAAAGAGGTAAGAAGACCTGGTGATGAAATGCATCATGCCTGCAGCCTATACGGCAGCACTGGTAAAGAAGCAGGAGGTCCCGGTCGAATCCAGGCTAGGTCATGCATCTAGTGCATCCCCGGCTTTTTATCTACTGTACTGCCTTAATAAAGTGGAGGATAAAAACAGTGATAAAAGGTAGGTTGAAAGACCTAGTGGTGCAATAAATCATGCCTGCAACTTATATGCGAGCAACCCAGTCAGTGCAGTGGGAGTCCCCGGTTCAATTCCGGGCTAGGCCATGCTGTGTAGAACTCCATTTTTACTAGTGTTCCGGCTGTATTCACAAAAAAAGAAAGAACAGGATAAAGGCGGTGTTAAGAGGGAGGTAAGAAGACCTTGCGGTGAAATACATCATGCCTGCATCCTATATAACAGCTGAGATTCAGAAATAGTTAGCGGGAGTTCCCGGTTCGAATCCGGGTTGGGTCATATTGAGGTGGAGCCCCATTTTTTACTAGCGCTCTGCCTGAATTTCCCAAAAAATTGCGCACAATTGGGGTTGAGAGAGAGGCAGGAAGACCGAGTGCTGAAATGCATCATACTTGCAACTTATAGCATAGGCAACCTCGTGGGTGCAGTAGGAGTCCCCGGTTCGATTCCGGGCTAGGTCATGCTGTGGTAGAACTCCATTTTTACTAGTGCTCTTCTAGGATTCCCAAAAGCTCTTGCATACAATCAATGCTAAGAAGGAGGTAGGAAGACTTGGTGGTGAAATGCATCATGCCTGCAAACTATACCTGTGTTTGATGGCATGTAAAAAGAGGAGTCCCCGGTTTGATTCCGGGCCGATTCATACTTGTGAGAAGCCTCATTTTTAACCACTGCTCTGCCTGGACCGCCGAAAAGTGGAGGATAAAATCAGGGATGAGAAGGAGGTAAGACAACCTAGTGGTGAAATGTATCACACCTGCAGTTTGTTGGCTGGAAATAGATGTGTACAAGCAGGAGTCCCCAGTTCAATTCCGGGCTGGTTCATATCATGAATCCTATGCACCTTTTCACTGGTGTTCCTGTATTCACGAAAAAGTGGAGGGTAAAATGAGGGCTAAGAGTGAGGTAGGAAGACCTGGTGGTGAAATGAATCACACCTTCAAACTATATTGTGGCCCTTAGATTGTAGTAAAAGGAGGAGTCCCCGATTCGAGTCCAGGCTGGGTCATGCCAGGTGTGCAAAACAATTTTTGTCTGTTGCACTGCCTGAATAAAGTAGAGGATAAAACTGGTGCTAAGAGAGAAGTAGGAAGACCTGGTGGTGAAATGCATCATGCCTGCAACCTATATTCTGTGTTCTGACCGAGTGGTTACAAGCAGGAGTCCCTGGTTCGATTCCGGGCTGGGTCATATCGTGAATCACTTTGAGGCTTTTTAATGGTGCTCTGCCTGAAAAAAAGTGGAGGGTGAAATGAGGAGCAAGAGAGGTAGGAAGACCTGGTGGTAAAATGAATCACAACTTCAAACTATATTGTGGCCCTTAGATTGTATGTAAAAGGAGGAGTCCCCGGTTCGAGTCCGGGCAGTGTCATGCTACGTGTGCAACACAATCTTTGTCTGTTGCACTGCCTGAATAAAGTGGAGGATGAAGGCAGGTAGGAAGACCTGGTGGTGAAATGAATCATGCCTGCTCCTTATCTCATATGTCAACATATTGGAAGCAGGAGTTCCCGGTTCAATTCCGGGCTAGGTCATCATCTTGTCCCGTCATTTTTTTCACTGGTGCTCTGCCTCAATAAAGTGGAGGATACAATCAGTGCTAAGAGTGAAGTAGGAGAACCTAGTGGTGAAATGTATCATGCCTGCAAGCTATGATGTGGGCTAGCTGACGGGTGCAGCAGGAGTCTCCGGTTCGAATCCAGGCTAGGTCATGCCGGCAAAAATCCTCTTTCTACGAGTGCTCTGCCGGTATGCGCAAAACAGTGCAGGATAAAGGCAGTGCCAAGAGAGAGGTAAGAAGGCCCAGTGGTGAAATGAATCATGCCTGCTACCTATTCCATTTATCCATGTGTGAAGCAGGAGTCTCCGGTTCGATTCCGGGCTAGGTCGTATCCTCAATCCAGTGGACTTTTTTCACTGGTATTCTGGCTGTATACACAAAAAAGTGGAGGGTAAAATCAGGGATAAGAGAGAGGTAGGGAGACCTGGTGGTGAAATGAATCATGCCTGCAACCTATAATGTGCAACCTCGTGGGTGCAGCGGGAGGGTCATGCGTCCAAGGCATCCTCAACTTTTATCTGTTGCTCTGCCTGAACAGAGTGGAGGGTAAAATGAATGCTAAGAAAGAGGTAAGAAGACCTGGTGGTGAAATGCATCATGCCTGCAGCCTATATGACAACACTAGTAAAGAAGCAGGAGGTCCCGGTTCGAATCCGGGCTGGGTCATGCATCTAGTACATCTCCGACTTTTTATCTACCGTACGGCCTCAATAAAGTGGAGGGTAAAATTAGGGATAAAATAGAGGTAGGAAGACCTAGTGGTGAAATGAATCATGCCTGCAACCTATTGTAATGCAGTTGTAAACTTCATGTGAAAGCAGGAGTCCCTGGTTCGAGTCCGGGCTGGGTCATGCTCGTGAGCCCCATTTTTACTAGTGCTCTGCCTGAACTGCCAAAAAAGAAGGTAAAGTCAATGCTAAGGGGTAGGTAAGAAGACCTGGTGGTGAAATGAATCATGCCTGCTACCTATCGGTTTGATTTCCGGAAGGAAGCAGGAGTCCCCGGTTCGATTCCGGGCTGGGTCATACTGTGAATCTGATATACCTTTTTATCTATTGCACTGCCTGAATAAAGTGGAGGGTAAAAGCAGTGCTAAGAGAGAGATAAGAAGACCTAGTGGTGAAATGAATCATGTCTGTAATCTGTGTGCTGCAAGTGTAGCCTTGGAAACAGGAGTCCCCGGTTTGAATCTGGCTGGGTCATGTTCAGAACTCATCGCACACTTTTTATCTGCTGGACTGTCTTAAAGTGGGGGGTAAAATCAGTGCTAAGAGAGAGGTAAGAAGACCCAGTGGTGAAATGAATCATGCCTGCAACCTATTATATGGCAGTTTGTAAATTTCATATGAAAGTAGGAGTCCCCGGTTCAATTATGTACTGGGTCATCTCCAACATATTCCCAACTTTTTATCTACTGCACTGCCTCAATAAATTGGAGGGTAAAATCAGTGCTAAGAGAGAGGTAGGAAGACCTAGTGGTGAAATGAATCATACCTGCACCCTATATGCTGAGATGCAGAAATAGTTAGCAGGAGTCCCCGGTTCGAATCCCGGCTGGATCATGTTAAGGTGGAGCCCCATTTTTTTTTTACTAGCACTCTGCTTGAATTCCCAAAAAATATTGCGTACAATTGGGATACAGAGAGGCAGGAAGACCCAGTGGTGAAGCATATCATGCCTGCAACTTGTATATGGGCAACCCTGTGGGTGCAGCAAGAGGTTCGAATCCGGGCTAGGTCATGCTGTGGTGAAACTCCATTTCTACTAGTGCTCTTCTAGGATTCCCAACAGCTCTTGCATACAATCAGTGCTAAGGAGGTAGGAAGACCTGGTGGTGAAATGTGTCATGCCTGCATCCTATACCCAAGTTTTCCATATTCGAAGCAGGAGTCCCCGATTCAAATCCGGGCTGGGTCATCATGTTGTCCAGAGACTTTTTCACTGGTGTTCCCCCTGAACTGCCAAAAAAAGCGCAGTGTAAAATCAGCGCTAAGAGAGAGGGAGGAAAACCTGGTGGTGAAATGAATCATACCTGCAGCCTATATGGGAACCCTATCAGGGAAGCAGGAGTCCCCGGTTCGAATCCGGGCCAGGCCATGCTATGGTGAAACAGCATTTTTTTTACTACGGTTATGGACGGGTCAATGGCACATCTAAATAATTTGGTGCAGGAAACTTTTTAACACCACATTTCAGCAAATATTAGGAAGCCAAAATAGTTGAATGCAGTACATGTATATTGTCCCAAAAGCTCATCCTGACTAGACTTGAATTGGTTGAGTACTGAGCTGAATTGAGCGTCCCATTGAGTGACCAAGAAATACACTGCCAAACAAGGCTGAGCATTTATCTTCCTACGCTCGTTCTAGCTGCAAGGGTGGTCCAAATTCTTTGCAGAACTGATTTATATAAGTACTACATGTGTATGCTCAAGTTTCGGAGTCAGAGTCCCACAGGAAGAGCTAGGTCTGACCTTGCCATTGACCCGTCCATAACTGTAGTGCTCTGCCTGAACTGCCGAAAAGAGAGCAGGATAAAATCAGTGCTAAGAGAGAGGTAGGAAGACCCAGTGGTGAGATGTATCATGCCTGCAACCTATACTCTGAGTGTGGCCCAGTGATTACAAGCAGGAATCCCCGGTTCGAATCCGGGCCAAGTCATACTTGTGAGAAGCCCCATTTTTTTGACTAATGCTCTGCCTGAGCTGTCGAAAAAGGCTTGCATACAATCAGTGCTAAGAAGGAATAGGAAGGCCTGGTGGTGAAAATTATCATACCTGCAGCCTATATGTGAACCCTATCAGGGAAGCAGGAGTCCCCGGTTCGAATCCGGGCCAGGTCATGCCATGGTGAAACACCATTTTTTTTTACTAGTGCTCTGCCTGAACTGCCAAAAAGAGAGCTAGATAAAATCAGCGCTAAGAGCGAGCTAGGAAGACCTGGTGGTGAAATACATCATGCCTGCGAACTATCCCAGTGTTTCATGGCATGTAAAAGGAGGATCCCCGGTTCAATCCGGGCTGGGTCATGCTGTGAAAAGTCCCACTTTTTTATTATCTGATGCTCTGCAGAACAAGTGGAGGGTGAAATGAGCAGTAAGACTGAGGTAGGAAACCTGGTGGTGAAAATGAATCATGCCTGCAAACTATGCTCTGGTATGTTGAGATTGCATGTAAAAGCAGGATCCCCGGTTTGATTCCGGCCTGGTCATGTTTGGAAATCATCCCACACTTGTTATTGCTGGACTGTCTGCAGAATGTCTGGTATAAAACAGGGCTGAGAAGGAGGTAGGAAGACCTGTGGTGAAATGAATCATGCCCGTAATCTGTGCACAGATAGCCTTGGAAACAGGAGTCCCCGGTTCGAATCCGGGCTAGGTCATGCGTCGAACACGTCCCGGACTTTTTATCTACTGCACTGCGTCAATAAAGTGGAGGATAAAATCAGGTACGAGAGAGAGGTAAGAAGACCTGGTGGTGAAATGCAACATGCCTGCTACCTATCCCATTGTCCATGTGTGAAGCAGGAGTCCCCAGTTCGATTCCGGAATACATCACGATTTTATCTACTGCACTGCCTGAATAAGTAGAGGGTAAAATCGTGCTGAGAAGGAGGTAAGAAGACCTGGTGGTGAAATGAATCATGCTGCTACCTATCTTTTGATCACCTGAAGGAAGCGGGAGTACCCGGTTCGAGTCCGGGCTGGGTCGTGTTTCAGATGAGAGCACTTTTTTCACCAGTGTTCCGGCTGTATTCACAGAAGTCTTCAATGAAATCAGTGCTAAGGGGTAGGTAGGAAGACCTGGTGGTGAAATGACTCACACCTGCAACCTATAATACGGGCAACCTGATGGGTGCAGCAGGAGTCCCCGGTTCGATTCCGGGCTGGGTCATGTCCTCGATTCGCTGTACTTTTTCACTGGTATTCTGTCTAATTCCCCCAAAAGTGCAAGGTAAAAGCAGTGCTAAGAGAGAGGTAGTAAGACCCAGTGGTGAAATGTGTCATGCCTGCAAACTATACGGTGTGTATTTTCAAGGAGTGATACAAGCAGGAGTCCCCGGTTCGATTCCGGGCTGGGTCCTAAATGTGATTGATTGCTCTGCCTTTTTCCATAACCAAATTTCCCGGAATGCATCCAAGTGTGGTATAAAATGAGTGCTAAGAGAACCCAGTGGCGAAATGCATCATACCTGAACTACTATGTGAGCAACCCGGTCAGTGCAGCGGGAGTCCCCGTTCGAGCCCGGGCTGGGTCGTCCGCTGGGAGCTCACAGCTTTTTGATGTCCCGCATTTTTATATCCCTCCAGGGTAGTCGCATTTAGAAGGTAGCAGCCCTGACTAGTGACAGATGATCATGGGTGGGTATTTTGGGAACATCCGTCATCGGTCAGGGAAAGTTATTTTGGGGTGATTTACGTCGGGTTGGATGGAGATGTAATTACAGGACGCTGTTGGATGGATGGCTAGGGGATGGATGGGGATGGAGGTTCGGTGCGATGGATAGCAGTCGGTTGGTTGCACGGGAGACATGTTCGATGGTAGTGCAAATGATTGCGAAAGCATCATATCACCCACCGTCGAACGAATACTGACAGGTATGTAAGAATACATAAGAATTTCTTTCGGCCGAGGATGGCGGAGGGTTTGGAGCGGAGAATTCGCCGAGGCTAGAAGCCGCCAGATAAATTGCAGAATTATAGTTTGCGCTCCACATCGAAAATTTTCGAATTAGTGCTGCCCGTGCTGCATTTTTACGTCGGTCTACGGCGTTCTGCTGCTGCGCGGCCTCCATCGCCCACTGATCGCGGAAGCAAACACACTACGGCGATCAGCGAGCATACGGTTGCCGCCTCATGCCGAGTGGCTATCTATTTATAGACACCAACCTCCTCGCATCCCAAAATATCTTTGTTTCTATTTTTTGCTGGACAAGGGGAGACACATGAGCCGCCGCAGATGCTCCACTCGGCTTTCCAATTCCCACTTGCTTTCCTTCTCCCACCCACTCGTTTCTTGAGAAGATTCCAGTTGAAGCGCTGAAGTCTGTGAATCCGTCGACGACAATGATACACTTGCTCTTGCTGCTGGCCGCGCGCGTGCTCGCGCAGGACCGCACGACCGAGGCGGGCGAGGCGTCCATTACCGGTGGGTCCAGCATTCTCCGTTTTACAGCGAGGAACACTGACCAGCGGGGGAACGCAGACCAAACGCTCGAGTGCACGATCTACTCGTATCCTCCGGTCGTCGCGGCCCTCAACACCTTCCCGCCCATCTGGCAGCCCGTGATGAGCGTCCCCACGAACGACACCGTCGGCCGCGCAAAGTTCCTCGCGATGAATGCGAGCATTCCGAATATCCCGCCCAAGGTTTCTTTTTCCGCTCTCGGCACTCCGCGGATGATTTGTTGACGCGTGCGCGCAGGGCACCCTCACAGGTGACTTCTCCAACTTCACGCCGACGTACAACACCGCCGACCCGGACTGCTGGTGGACGTTCCACCAGTGCGTCACGCCCAAGCTGTCCGGGCTCAGCATGGACATCGCGAATGTGCCTGAGGTGCGTTGATCCTCTCTTACTCTTTTTCGCGTCATTCTGGCCTTGGTGGCATTGGGGTGGAGCCTCGGCGGGGACCTATGCCGCTCGTCTCCGTTTAGTCTCGGGGGAGAATAAGTTTCTCTCTTTTCTGCGCTCGTCCCGCGTGCGCAGACCTCGCGTGCGCACCAGCGCCTTTACCGCGCGCCTCTCCGCATGTGGATCTCTCATGTTTCCGCGCGTGCGAGCATTTCTCCTCGCAGCGCGCCAGGCTGTTGCTATTCGTGGACCGCGGTGTCTCCGTGGACTCGTGAGTCCAACGTAGAGTCCTGCGTATCGTTTCGTCGCAGGGGCATCCTCTTCCATGCTCAAGGAAGCATCGAGCTCCAGCGCGCGCGTCCGTGCAGAGTTATTACCACGCGAGCCTCCGCATGCAGACTTCCCGTCTCCCCACGCTGCGTGCAGGCGCGGGGGTCCCTGCGCCCCCGCATCCATCCCCCTGCGCCGCACTTCTCATCTCCCTCGCTGCGTCCGCAGCCGCACCCGTGATTACACACGTTCGCCCGGTCTACGCGCGGAGCCCTCGCGGCCCCGCGTCGTCCGCGTCACGTTCTCCTCTCGTCTCCGCGCTTTACCCTCCCGTCGCCCGTCAGCCCCCGTCGGCCAGACGTGCGCGTCCCCCTCCTCCTCTCTCTTCCCCTCCTTCCCTCCCGTCCGCTCTCTTCTCCCCACCCCCCCGCGTCCGCGCGCTAACCCGTAATCAGCCCCGCACCCTCGGCTTCGGCTTCGACGACGGGCCCAACTGCTCGCACAACGCGTTCTACGACTACCTCGCGGAGCAGGAGCAGAAGGCTAGTGCGTGCCCCTTTCCTTTAGCCTCGTCATTTCTCGTCATTTCTCGCGTGCTCCCTCCCTCGTTATTTCTCGCATCTTCTCCATCCACCCATGCTCGTCATCCCCCACTTCCACCCTCCCACTTCCTCCTACTCCTCCATCTCGCCTCGCCCCTCCCTCTCTGTGCGCTTCCCCCCTTGTCGCGTTTCCTTGCCCTCCGCATCCTTCCCGGCCGCCTCCCACCACCCACGCATCCCACCACGCCCGACGCCCGTCCGCTCCCGCTCCTCCACTGCCCTTCCCACGTCCTCCCACTCCTCCATCTCGTTTCACCCCTCCCCGCCCTCCCGCCCCTCTACCTCACGTTCGTTTCTCGCCCCGTCTCTCCCCGCTGCTGGGCCGCACCTCGGCCCTCACACCCCTCCCACTCCTCCACCTCCAATACCCTCCCTCCCCTCCCGCCCCTCCGTCCCCCCCGGCCTCGCGGTGGCCTTCCCGCCCCGCCTCCTTTGCCTCCATCGCGTCCTCTTCCTCGGACCCCCTTCCCTTCCCTCCCCCTTCCCTCCTTGTCTTACCCTCTCATCCACCTTACACTCTACTAACCCTTCTCATCAGCGATGTTCTTCATCGGCTCGAACGTCATGGACTGGCCGCTCGAGGCGCAGCGCGCGGTGAGCGACGGGCACGAGATCTGCGTGCGTGAGTCGCGTTTTCTTTCTTCCTTTTTCTGTTCGCGGCTTCTATTCGTTCTGGAGTTTTTCGGTTTGGTGGGGAGTCGACGTGGCGGAGAAGACGTTCCGCACGCGGTGTCTGTGGGAGCGAAGCCAAATGCCACATGCACCCGGGCGAGCGAGTCGGAGTGTCGCCATGCGCAGAGTGTGAGCGATGCGTGGGGTGTGTGGGTCGGGCGGGCCGGGCGGGCGCGGACGCGGATGCACGGTGGGGTCGGGGCGCTCGTGGGGCGCTATGTCGCCCTCGGGTTGTTGCGGCGATGGGGGCGTCGTGCGGGGCGATGCCCGTGGATGCGAACGCGGACACGCGGTCGAGTCGCGGACGCGGACAGCGGTGGAGTCGTGGTGCTCGCGGGGCGCTGTCGGGTGCTCCAGTCGTAGGACGTGGGGGCGTAGTGCGTGGGCGTGCGTGGGTCGGACGGGTGCGGACGTGGAGAGGCGGTCGAGTCGAGGCGCTATCGTCATCGCCCTCGGGTGCTCGAGTCGTCTTCTGTGGTCGTACTGCGGGGTGATGCCCGGGTGTATGTGTGGGCGGGCGGGTGCGGGTGCGGACACGCGGTGGGGTCGAGGCGCTCGCCCGGCGCTATCCTCGTCGTTGGCGGCCGGGCCTGTCGTCTGTGGTCGTAGTGCAGGGACGATGTGTGGTCGGGTGGGCGTGGACACGGACACGCGGTCGAGGCGCTCTCGGCGTCTTCCGCGCGCTCTAGTCGTCGTCGCCCTCGGCTCTTAGTGCGGAGCGATGCGCGTGGAGGTGTGTCGGACGCGGACGCGGACACAGACGCGCGGTGGAGTCGGGCGTTGTCGTCGTCGCCCTCGGGTGCTCGAACCGTCGTAGTGCGCACGGGCGTGGGGCACGATGTGCGTTGCGAGCTGCGTGCAGTCGGGCTCTGCGCGGAGCTGTTTTCTTTCCAGCGGTGCGTTGTGGCGGCGATGGGCGTCCGCCGCTGCGTGCGTTACGCTCGAGTCATGAGTCCGCGGACAGGTCGCGAACTTTCGGAGATGATGCTTTTCGACCTTGCGACGGGGACGATACTCTTCGTTCTTCGTCCGCGCGTGGAGGCCGCCGGGATTACGTGGAGACTCGCAAGGACGCGGGGCAGCGCGGCTGTTGTACGCGCTCCCCTGGCCTGTGCGCCGCTACTGCTGCGTTCGCCGGCTCGGACGCCTGGTCCGTGTGGTGCCCGTTGCGCCCAGCTCTTTTTTCTCCATTCGCACCTTCCACATCCACTGACCCCCTCTTCCGTTCGCAGACACCTGGTCGCACCGCTACATGACGGCCTTCCCGAACGAGGGCGCATTCGGCGAGCTGTACTACACGCTGCAGGCGATCAAGCTGGTGACGGGCGTGACGCCGACCTGCTGGCGGGTGAGTGCGCTTTTTCTCGTGGGCGTGCGGCGTCCGCGCATGGCGCGATGACGTCCGCGCCCCTCCCTCGCCGCACATGCTAACCCGCGCCCGCAGCCCCCCTTCGGCGACGTCGACGACCGCATCCGGTACATCGCGTCGCAGCTCGGGCTCGAGACGATCCTGTGGCAGTACAACTCGAACGATTGGGAGGTCGGCTTGAACGGCGTGACGACGGACACGGTGCAGGCGAACTACGATGCGCTGGCGGCGAATGTCAGCGCGGGGTTGTTTGATGGGGTGCGTGCGAGCTTCTTTTACCTTTTCTCTGTTCCTACTCCCTCTCTCTTCGATCGGCGGAGGGAGGGAAGGAGGACTGAACAAGAAGGCTGACGCGTTTTGCAGGCGGGTGTGATCATGCTGACGCATGAGCTGAACAACTACACGATGCAGACGATGATCGACAACTACCCGAAGCTCGCTACGGCGTTTGACGTGCGTTCCTCCCCCTCCCTTTCTTTCCCTGGCGTTCTGAGCGCTGATGCCCCGCAGCACCTCGTCCCGATCGCGGTCGCGCAGAACAAGACGCAGCCGTACGTGGAGACGAACTATACGTTCCAGACCTTTGCGTCTTGTGCGTCTTCTCCTCTTTCCTTCTTCTGCTTGCGCACGTGACTGACTGACGTGGAAGATATCGCGAACCACACGACAAAGCCATCGCTGAACGGGTCGTCGGGGTCGGGGTCGAGCTCGGGGTCGGGGTCGCAGACGACGGGCACGGGGTCGGGCAGCGCGGGCGCGGTGAGCGGATCGACTGGGCTTGTCGCGGCGCTCGCGCTCGTGCTTGGTGCGGTCGCGCTGGGGCTGTGAGGCCTCCGTTTCTGAGTCTGATACCCCGGGCCCGGATTGAAAACGTCAGGACTTAGATCATCTACTTACTGATATCGCGCCCTCACCGGCACCGATTAGTTGATTTGGACATCGATACCACCCTCCCTACTTACTTGCTTATATTTTGCGACGATTTTCTGCTTTGCGTACGCTACTTATGCATTTGTTTGTTCGAACAGGGGCGTATCTAATGATTCTTCTGCTCTGCGCCAGCGGCTGGCGTGCAGGCATAATTCACCACATTGTTTTCCGCCCTCAGTCGACTTTTCCCGGTCTCGGCAACGATTGGAATCACAAGCTGACTCTAGCTGAGTTTGAATGCTTCTTCACCAAAACGTCCTTCCTCGTCTAGCGCACAAAACCAGCTCTCCGGCTTCCCAATGAAATCGTCGCCGAGAAACGCACTTAGTCCAAGCTGTGCCGTGGTCGGAACAAGCATCTCTTTGCCGAACGTGCATTTCCCCGCCATATAACAGCCGAAATCCGTGATTATGACTGGTCACAAACGGAGTCGACGTCGGTGGTAACCTATTCTCCTCCACCCGCGTCCTCGTTGTGATAGGATATTGTCGGGTCCTCGTTGAAAATGAAGTTCGGGATGGAAGAGAATGTGGTGCGATAGACAGCCTTGGAGGTCGATCTAAGGCCGGTGATGCACACATTTTGCAGCTGGCATGCAGATCGTGAAATGAAGGAGGTGAGGATGCCGATGGGATAGGCGCCAAGGAATTCTTCCGGCGCTTGTAGGGTGCGAAGAGAAGGAAGGATGAAACGGTTAAGATATTCTGAGGCTGCGCCTGCCCCATCCCCATCCGGCGTGATCAAAAGCAGTGATTCCAAAAACACCAAGTTTATTGTTTCGTCGTCAGTGACCCCTGGCTCGGAGTAGCAGATCAACTCGCAATGCACGAGGTTCACAGTCTGCTTCAAAATTGGTGCATATTCCTGTGGCAGCATATGTTTCAAGACGAGCGACGTTAACTGCGCCCAGGGCAAAACGATCGCGGCAGCAGCTATATAATTCAAGGTAGCTGTCCGTAGCAGAGGGGCCTCGCAAAATTCAAAAATGTACGGGGCGGAAGCGGCTTGGATGGCGATCAATTCCAGTTGGAGGCAGCGCAGCGAAGGCATCCCAATTTCGAGGAAAGCGAGGCCCGCCGGCTTAATGATTATTTCCAGGTGCTCCCAGCAAGCGCGGCGAGCAACGATTGCTGGGAGAAATTGCGATAGGCAATCTCCGAGGCGATAATCATCGCCCATTTTGATGGAGAGGAGACATTGGCCGGCTCTGGTTAGCCAAGATTCCAGGAGCTGGGTTGTCATTCCAGCCGTGGACACGCCTATCGCCCTCCAAAGCACAGGTGTGCTCAAAGCGATGTCTCTCCATTTGCGACAGATGTGCGTCAGAGTAGTAGGAGAGAGGTGCCCCCGTATCGGTGGGCATACCGGGTACCCGGGAGGAAATGCGTGAATATCTCCGAGGTGATTTCGTTGGGCAAAGTCAGGATGGGGTACTTGAAGGAGTCGAGGCGTTCCTGAATCAAAGCCCCCTCGTGTCGCAACGCGAGAAGAGCGCGCTCCATGTCCAGGATGCGCGCAGCTATGTCTGCGATGCGTGCGCGATCCGCTTGCATGATGCTCTACGGTGCTGCTCGCAGCTCGTCAGATTTGAAGTGGTCCCTAGAGCAAATCGATAGTCAGCCAACGATGAAAAAAGCCATAGGTAACCGGTAACCACAGACTGTTTTCGACTCGATCCTGAGGACTGACGGTAAAGTCAAGGTAAGTCCCGTCGACGGGACGCGTCATCAGGGCTGCCGAAATCGGCCGAAAATGATTTCGTTTTTGCCTCTTCCACTTAGCCTTCCACCACTTCTTTACTCGAACAACCAATGTCGAAAGTGGGTTCAATCGCTCTGCATAATGTACCGCTTTTTCATCACGAAATTCTAGATGGATACGTCCTGCCACACATGCGGCGCGGCACTAGTCGCTGCTGGTCCAGATAAAGAATTTGAAATGCTGGCACCCACTGGCTCGACTGAACGGCACCGGGAGCTGCAGGTTACCAGCGACCCGCCGTTGGACTCTGAATATATTTTCATCATCTCGGTTGTGTCCTGCATTCGCCGTCGCCTGTCGCGTCATGACGAAGAAATCTCTCGGCTTCGCACCCGAATCGAGCAGCGAGAAAAAGAGCGTACCGCACTCCGAAACGACTTATCGCTCCACACTGCCATTATCTCCCCCATGCGACGTATGCCATACGAACTTCTTGCTGAAATATTCTCGTTGGCGCTACCATACCATCCGATCGGGACGTCGTCGGGAGCAACAGATTCAATGTACAGGACGCCCCTTGGACTTTGGCCCAGGTATGCGGCCGCTGGAAAGCGGTCGCCCTGTCTTCGCCATCCTTGTGGTCTTTGATTGCGATCAACTATCGCGACATCGCTGGAAGTCCATCCGCTGCATATCCACTGCCTATGCTGAAAACCCAACTCCAATGCGCCAGTATGCTGCGCATCTTCTTCACGCCCAACATTGCTTCGTCACGCTATCAAATTCTACTGTTCGAGCTGATTGTGGACTACTCTCTCCGTTGGAAGGAGCTCAAATTGGTTCTCACGCAGGAAATCTATCCCATCCTTGCGAATTCGCACGGTGGGGTCCCACTTGGACTGCTTCCGCGTGGCTCCCGCTCTCCGGGATGCTGCCCTCAGCCTGTGATATCGACGTCTCTCCGTTCCGCTGCCTGCGCACCAGCTGACGCGGTACGACCTCAATTGCCCATGGAAAATGCAACTCGACCTTCTGAAAACCGCGAAAAACCTCATCGAGGCGCGGATTTCTGTTGTCGATGTCGGATTGCCCCACGCAGTTCCTGCCCAGCCCATCGAGCTGCGTGACCTTCAACGTCTGCACATCACAGACGCCGATTTTCTTGACTGCCTCCGGTTGCCTGTTTTGTACCATCTGGGCCTTTTGCCAAAGGGTTCCAATGATCTGCACCATATTGACGCGCTCCTCGTGCGCTCCTGCTGTCATCTCCGCAGGTTCTGTGTGGCTGGGACACAAGTTCCAGCGGTCGTCACAGCGGTATTGCAGAAAAATCATTCAATCGTCGAGCTCGCGGTCCTCCTCAGCGAATCCGACGTGTCCAACCGCACCAGGCACCTTGATCTCCAACCTAGCTCGGGTCGATTCCGATGATGTCCCGCACATAGCCCCCAGTTGACCGGCATATCTTTCGCTTGCAACGGAGCCGCTTCCGTTGATTATACACTCTGTGAGAAGATGCTCATCTGTCGGTGGAACTCCGGCAGCTTAGCCCACAGCTCGGCGAGTCTCGTCACTCCCCGGGCGACACCGCCGTCGGATGTCCTTATCCGTGGCCTGAAAGCTCTGCGCCGGGAAAGACTCGATCTTATGTTGCTCGAAGGAGATGCTGGATTGGACTTTATAGTCGGATGGACGCTACGATAACACGATGGAACTACCGACTCGGCGACTCTGACAGGTGTGAGCACCCTTGTACTACCATAGTGACCCCATTTCTGCGCCTTGAAATGCATCGCAAATAGCGACACCATTCTCAACTCCGGACATTGGGCGCACCGCAGCGCTATTACCACTTGATCGTCTCTTTTTTTTTCCATTTGTGGCCGATTTGCTCATGTAATTTCTTCGACGCACTTGGAACCCATTCGTTCGTACCCTGAGCTCTGCATGGTTTTTACTGCTACTGACTCAAAGATTTCTCCACCCCGTCCGAAGAAATGGAAGTCTGGACAAGACCTAGATCTGGGATATATGGGAGAATCCCATCGTGGGCGAGCCAAGGTCCACGCGCGCCAGGCGGGTCGGGAAAAGTGCTCTTGGCTTGTGATAATCCAAAGGTATTTTAGGACTTTGGCTCGGTAGGTAGGTAGTAAAAACGGACCGGTCCCTGCCCGAAGAAATCTCAGGTGACTGTGACCCTCAGCAGATTTCAATGCCCGGTTGCACTATCCATCGTTATACGGATCAACTAGCATTGAGCGTGCATGTTGTAGTCTGTCGATGACTGGAGGCATGTGATCCTTCACTAATCTTGGTATTTGGGCGGGTCTCTGGGTTCGGAGCAAGTAAGCCTGTCTCCGCACCGGCAAGCCGCGCGAATCTCGGAAATTCGAAGCACGTGAAGTCATGTGATGACAGTGTTCGCCGAAGGCCTTCATGAACTTGAAGTGGTGACCGGCAATCCACGCCAAACAAATGTCTCTTTGTCCTTTGTTTGTTTTGCGTCGGTCCAGCCTGCAGCCTTCCACAGTCACTCTAAAATCCAAACTAAATTGCATATGGCATTTAAGATGAATCTAGGGGTCCCCACCGTACCGTATACGGTTACGGGCGTACAATTTACGGCGCCATACGGCAGACCAGGCGACCGTACCCGTAACCGTAAACTGATCTCCAGAGGCTCTTACGGGACGGTACGGCATTTTTTACGGTACGTTACGGTACATTACGGCCGTATATAAAGTGAATTTTTTTTAATTTACAACACTTGAGCCAATCGAAGTGCATCTTCCCAACCCTTACGCTTCAAACGCAGGTGATGCTTTAGCAACATCAAAGTTCGAATGGTCTTGCGCTTTAAACTTACCCGCCGACCTTTTGAGATACGCTCGCGCAATTCCTTGGAGGCCGACGCTCGCATTTTCGGGGGCTGGCTGTCGAATGAGTTATACACCTTATGTCTACCGCGCCAGTGCAAGGCAGAAACGGCAAGGGGAGGATGATATCATCAATGTGGCCGACTCTGAGTACACTTAAAATCGGAGGGAGCTGTGAAGAACAAGGGGGTGTCGGGATTAGAATTTCGGATATAGGGTCGAAATATGCCACGGAAAAATCTGAGAAAATTTCAGAAGATTGCCAGCCCATTTTAAGGAGACCTTTGATTTTTTCCCACGGCAGGGAGGGGGTCGAGCGAGGTGGATTTTTCCCCAAAAACGTCTAGAAAGATGTGCATGATCCAAAAATCAAAATCAAAAAGATCCCAAGAAATATTCAGATTTGCCATCAAAAGTGCTGTGACTCTTGATAGAGTACTCGGGTGGACCTGGGGTCTTCAAATATTGATTTCCCACTCACTTTTACTCATCAAAGCAACCCTGTATCCGAAATTTTAATCCCGACACCCCCTTGGTGAAGAAGTCGTGGTGAGTGTCGGCACGGACGGCTAACAGCGGCTGCCACGGCAATCGATGACGTTCAAAACTCTGGAGTCTGCTGAATGCCGCAGCCATCTTCCCGCTCAAACTTCACTCATTGTAGGACCCGTGTTCAAACTCCGATAACACCAACGGGAAAGCGAGCCGGCGCAGCCGAGTCCCGCCACGTGATTTTCACAAGGAAATCCAAAGGAAATTACACCGCGACGCGTCAGCGGCAGCTTCGGACCTGGCTGCTGAAACGGCAAAATCGAACCATTTGAGTTCGATTTACGGCCCGTATAGATGCCGTATACGGCCGTATCGGTACGGCCTCATACGGTACCACTTACGGGGCCGGCCGTAACCGTACAAGGTCCCGCCACAGGGCATACGGGACGGTACGGGTTGCCGTATGAACCCGTACCGTATACCGTATTTTACGGCTACGGTGGGGAGCCCTAGATGAATCTCGAGGGAATGTCCCGCGCCGATTTTGCCATTTTTGCCCAGGAGAAGCTGAAAAGAAGAGGTGAAATGGCCGTGAAATGGCTGTTTAAGGCAAGACATAATTATTGGCGGAGTAAGGAGGGTAAAAATAAAAAATGTGGCCGGGACATTCCCCGCAGAATGTAAAACCGAACAGATCTTACACTCAAGGTGTGCCCAGAATGTGGACGGCTGAGGCTGCAGGATGGACTGATTGCAAGGTGATATTAATTCCCTTTACGTTGCCGGTCACTACATGAAGCCTTCACAAATTTTGGCTGAGTTTCAACTTTTTCGTAGGTTCGGAACAAGCCGTCTTCATCACATGACTTCACATGCTTCGCAGAATACTGAGATTCTATTACTGGTTTCTTAGCTTCCTACACTGATTCAGGGACAGAAATAGCTACCTGATATCTTTCAGTAATTCACCACATATTTTGCTGCTCTCAGGCTGATGGGTTCAACCATTGAGAAGGATGAAGTCACATCCATCACAGATTATGTCACACCTGACAAAAGTTCCCTCAATGAATAAATGAGTTCTCAGCTTAGAAGTTGCTGGAGGACCTGTCGAGAATAACACTCTGAATCCATCGAGCCCATAATATACATACAATTATCAAATTATGTTGATTATTTGGTGTGAACGTGAAATGCAACTTGCTGCTCAAGACCTGGGTGAGGGACAAGAACAACAGCATATATTTTACATCTTTGTGTCTGAATAAATAGAGGGACATGTAATGAGCAAATTATCAGTGTAAACCATGGCAACCTATGCTGAAATAACTGAGAAAACGACTCTCGAACACATGGTCCGTTTTTGGCAGTTTGGCACAAGCCTCTCTCCGAGATTCACCGGCTTGCTGGTGCGGAGACAGGCATGCTCCGAACCTACAACTTTCATGCTGTTCAGAAGGCCTTTAGATCTCACGTGCATATAGATAGGGCCCTCCGGGCAGCCCTGGTTCCTTCTCTGGCTGAGATACCATATTAATGACATGCCTCCCTTAGCCGCTCGTTGCCGACTTCTGGTCACTCCTCGCGGCACATACGGCGCATGATCTCAACTCGTAGATTGGTTGAGTAAAATAATGAGAGTGTTTTAAAGGATGGGTTGTATGGGAGTCGAACGAGCGACCAACGAGTGACTGCTTGGCATGGCTTACATCACCTACAGACAGACACGCACAGACGGACATAAGACATGAAAAGGACAGACGGACATAAGCTCATTACTGATCTGAGACCTGGAACCGGTAAAACTGGAACCAGGAATAAAATTTCAGCTGCAGAAACGTGTCGCGGAAGGTGGATAGCGGGCCCTGCCGTGAAGCGGGCTACGCAGATTATTAGCGGGGTGTTACCGTTACTGACATAACATGCTTACAAACTACAGACGGACACCCACAGACGGACATAAGTCATAAAAAGGACAGACGGATAAGCTCTTTACTAATCTAAGACCTGGAACCAGGAATATTATATAATTTTCAACTTTGAATCAGAAGGTGGCACCAATGACCAGCCAACAACGAGGTAATGACATGTATCTAATCTTATTCCAGCTTGGACTCCACTTAGTCTCGGACCATACTCTCCTGACATCCTCTCCTGACAGGGTTCCCAAATTGGGATGTCAGGTGAGTATGGTCCGAGACTAGACTCCACTGACACCCAAATCTTGACCGGATTAATGCCTCATGCCTGCCTGAGGATGATGGCGGTTGGAATTGGTGGAGATGTTCGCAAATGGAACGGAGGGAAATATCTCGGCAGGTGGAACATATGACTCACATATTCCTGGTTGACTTTTTAGCCATTTGGACTGGGTTGAATGTCGGTTGAACATCGATGCCAGACAATATGGGAAAATCAGATGAAGGCCTTCAGCTGCCCTTCAACCTTGCAGCCTTTGCCCTTCAGAACCCCTTCATGATCTAGAAAACTAAACTGAAGGCCTTCAGTGAGGACACTGCCCGAACTCGGCGCGGAGGCTGCTGTGCCCGTGGACTCGTTTGTGTAATGGTTTTCACGGGCACGGAAGGGAGACTTCCGACTCGAAAGTTGGATGCTTATTTATGGATGGTACTCGGCACTTGTTCGAGTCGCTGAACGATGCAACACGTGTTTAACCGATGACTTTCCACCCCACTGCTGGCTCAACCGCTGGCCCGCTGTTGGCTCCCTGTAAAGCCTCCTTCCTTCGATCAAAAAAAATCCCAAACCAGATGATGGTTCCCAACCTCCAGGTCACCCGAAATCTCCGCGTTGGTCCCGGCCTCATTTTCAGGTTTCCATAACAATCCACTCTTCCCCACTGGTAATTTGACTCGGCTCATGTGAGCGTCAGACCAGCCGGAGTTCACCCATATTGCACCCATCCGCGCTTATAAGCAACGCACAACGGGCTCAAGAGTCACCGCTTTTGGACGACTATCCATCATGTTCTCCATTCGCTCTCTGCTTTCTGTTGCCGCAATCGCAGTCGCAGGAGTTTCCGCCCTCCCCGGCAACTTCACCAGTGACCTGGCTGTCCGACAGAGTGCACCAGCACCCGGCCAAGGCACCTTCGACGGCTTTTTCTATTCATTCTTTACCACTAGCGGTTTCGACGTCATCTTGACCAATATCGCCGGAGGGCAGTTCGAGGTTCAGTGGTCCGGATCCGGCGATTTCGTCGCTGGCCAAGGCTTCAACCCCGGAAGCACATCCAAGTGCGATATACATATAGCGTATGCGCATTTACAATGACTAAATCCTTTCACCAGGGTGATTAATTTCGGCGGTTCCTTCTCGCCCAACTCTGCTTCGGCTTCCTTGCTCTCTGTCTACGGTTGGTTCTTGTCTCGACTATCTAGAATATTATGCTAACGTTCAATGAACTGCATACAGGCTGGTCTACCAACCCTCTGGTCGAGTACTACATCAACGAAGACAGTAATAATTTCAACCTTGCCACCGCCAACCCAGGTACCACGCACAAGGGCACCGTCACCTCTGATGGATCCGTGTACGATATCTATGAACATCAACAAGTCAACCAGCCCTCTATTCAAGGCACCGCGACCTTTCAGCAGTACTTGTCTGTCCGCCAAAGCAAGCGTACCAGTGGAACGGTCACAGTCGCAAACCACGTAAAGGCATGGGCTGCACTAGGAATGCCCCTGGGGACTATGAATTACCAGATACTGGCGGTAAGATTCGGATTGCCCCTTGTTCGGTTGGAGCCTGTCGCTAATGTTAACGTACATCAGGTGGAGGGACTCTCCAGCTCCGGCGCGGCAACCCTCACTGTTAGTTAAGCGGATAGTGATGTTTCTCGTGCGTTCGTCCGGATCATCTGTTGACAATCCATGTACTAATTCCAACCCCAGGGGACTGCGAACCCGAATGCGCAACTAATCTTGCTCCTTAAATTTGTTGTCGAGTAGTATGAATTCGCTCTAACTGATCATTCAAAAAATAAAGAGCCGTAAGTTGATCTGGCTGTCCAATCTACCCCGGCCCCTGTTCCCTAAAAAATGGCGCAAAGATTGTCGGTGTCTCCCGATCCCCCAATATGCAAGCAGCATGGTAAGAGCAGGCAAAACGCAATACGTGAGCCGGGGTGGAGAAATCTTAGACAGCGCGCCTGGCTTGTCTACTGCGTCGCACGTCCAGGTATGGTCCCGCCCCAATTAAGGACAGCAGATGTGATGCGACCCTCCTGGGTCGTATCCTCTTTTCGTTTGAACCTGGGTAAATTACGTAGGTAGGGGGTTCAAATGAATTTACGTGTAATGCCAGGCGACTCGGAGAATGCCGATGAGGGAAACATTTTGAATCCAATGGAATTCATTCTCGGGGGGGAAAAGTAGTAAATTAAATGGTGCATTATGACCCATTGACAGGCCGGAGTGAAAATCGGCCTCTTCTGACAGTGTCGGGCGGCACGCAATACTACAGGGACGACAGTAGTTCTTTTTCGGCAAGTCGGAATCGACGCGACAACAGAGGAAGGGACTCGTTGAGTCTCCAGGGACGGCACGGAAGGACGACGGATTCGGGCAATTCTACAACGCCGGATGGATAACGGTGTGATCCAAGCCTTTCCACCATTGTACATAGAAGAATCCTGAATGAAGGGGAGGGACAATGCAAATGCACGGCATCTCCATGTCAAGTAGATAGTGTTAGTCTACGTTGTTTCGGATAGCGAGAGTGATGGGAAAAGAGTGACAGAAAGAACGTGTGCGGATGCAAACGCATCGCTTTCGCGAATGACTTGGAGGTCCAGTTTCAATGCGACGTCATAGGTAGGGCGCGGCCTAAGCGCAACTGCGCTATTTGGGTATCGTTCGTTTTCAACGGAATCGGAGATCGATCACAGTGAGAGAGCTGCGCCGATGAACGTGAGCACCATCGCGGGCACGGACACTCGCAGTGCACTGGCGCTGCCCTGGCCAGTGGTCTGGCTCGGCCCACTCGAGGAGTTCGATGTGCCAGAGGAGCCAACTTTGGTGGTGTGGTTGGCGATGTCTGGGATGAGGAAATGAGGTTAGCGTTGAAGCGGGATGTCAGAGAGGGTACGCACAGTCCGCAAAGGACGGCATCGAGTAGTTAGTTTCCACATACGGCTGCGTCTTGTTCTGCGCGACCGCAATCGGGACGAGGTGCTACGGGTAGGGCGTCAGTAGCTTGCCCCGTTTGCAGTAAGGAATGCAGGTAAAGCGGAGGAACGCACGTCAAATGCCGCGGCGAGCTTCGGGTAGTTATCCATCGCCGTCTGCATCGTATAGTTGTTCAGCTCGTGCGTGAGCATGATCGCACCGATCTGGAACGACAATCATTCAGGCAAAATGAGCGAGTGCGACCGCGGAGGAACGCACGCCATCGAATGCCCCTGAGCCTGCTTTCGCCATCAGCGAGTCATAGTTCCCCTGCACTGTGTCCGTCGTGATGTTGTTGGTGCCGGCTTCCCAATCGAACGAGTCGAATCCCCACATGATCGTCTCGAGCCCGAGCTGCGTCGCGATGTAACGGATGCGGTCGTCGACGTCACCCCTAGGTGGCTGTTGAGGGAATCAGCATTCGGGGAAGTATTATACAAGGATGGAGACAAAGGCGGAGAGCAGAAGAAGGCCGGGCGCGGGCGTGGAAAGAAGCCTCGAAGTTTCGAACATCGGCGAACCGGGAGACTCTTCCCGGCCCACACCCTCAACAAGAGCCAGCGACAGGTTATAAAAACGTACCCGCCAGCATGTCGGGGTGACATTTGTAACGAGCTTGATTGCTTGGATCGAATACCACAATTCCGCGAACGCGCCCTCGTTCGTCGCCGCAGTCATGGAAGGGTGCGACCAGGTGTCTGATGCGAAAAGTTCAGCGTTAATTGGATAGGAAGGAGGGTGCGTCAAAAGGAAGCCACGGGGAAAGGGAAAAAACGGGAAGAAATACACACAGACGCATAGTGGGGGCGCAAAAGCGTGCAGAAAGAGAGGAAGGAAGAAGAAGCTGTATTACTCACGTGCACATATTTGATGCCCATCGGCGACGGCGCGTTGTGCCTCGAGCGGGAACCACATGACGTTCGACCCGATGAAGAACATCGCTGGGACGCGCGCGTCAGCGAGCATTCAGGGATGTATGAGGGTTGGAAGAGCTATACTCACTAGCCTTTTGGTTCTGTTCTGCGAGGTAGTTGTAAAACCTGTTGTGCCCACAGGCTGGGCCGTCGTCGAAGCCGTAGCCGAGCGTGCGGGGCTGTGGCGAGGGTGAGTTACAGTGGAAATGACGTGCGGATATCGTAGCAGTCTCACCTCAGGAACACTCGCCACGTCCGGCTTTAGGTCGGCCAGCTTGGGCGTGACACACTGGGTCTGCGTCCACCAGCAGTCAGGGTCCGCAGCCTGGTCATATGTGACCTGGGAGAAGTCGCCCCCGAGGGTACCCTAGAGAGACCGTCAGCGTCCGAACTTCAAGGGGCAAGCAGACACGGACCCTTGGCGCAATATTAGGGATACTTGAATTCATGGCGAGAAACTTTTGTTGTCCGACGGTATCGTTGGCCAGAATGCTGGTAACATTCGCTCTGATGGTCGGAAAGGACCCCATCGCGTTTGATACAGGGGCGTAATAATATGACTGGCACTCAGCGTCCGGGTCTATGGGAGTCGCGTCAGATCATCCTCGTTACATTGAACAGCAGAGCTGCTCAACAAAACGATGTCAAGTCACGGCGAGGAGTAAACACACCTTCAATTCCGGCGTCGCCCGCCTCGGTCGTTCGGTCCTGCGCTTGCGCACCGACGGCGCTGAAAAGCAAGAGAAGCACGGAGGAGGTTCGCATCTTGGGGGCAGTAATGCGGGTGGCGGGGGACTAAGTGCCTTGACAGAGGTAACCTAAGAGAAGCCAAAGCTTCAGCGCTTCGTTTTGCTTCATTGTTGAAGGCCCTGCCGCCCACGGTGTCCTGTGAATTTTCGTCCATTTACAGTCGCCATCAAGATAGAAATCGCTCGTTGTGAACGCGTGGGAACTTGGAAAATAATTGTCAGGGAGCGGAGCAGGACGAAGGTCACGGCCATGTGCCGGGTTCAAGCTGCCAAGATTAAGATTTCAAGTTGCGCAGAGGTTGTTACCATTTCGGAATTATCTCCATTTTTTCGCTTTCCCTCGCCGGCGTTGTCTCGCCGCTCGTTACTGACAATGTATTGATGTGGTTTTCCCGCCGAATATATATACTTTGATGAGGCACGTCTGTTGGGATCCATATCAACGTCCCAACGGCATATATCAGTGCCTACTGAATTGAGGTCCGCGGTTTTTGTGTGAGGTCCGGTATACTATCGCCAACCGGGCTTCCGGCCACCTTAGCACTGTCGGCCTCAAATGAATGTGTGGAGATCACTCAGTACAATTTTTTTGCACTATAAAACATAGGCCTACATGTTGGCAATGAGTAGAGACCGCTTCGCCTAATTTCCGTGATGTTTTGATGGTGCCACGAATATTTTCCGGCGGGATGCCGAAAACGGCACAAAACGGGGTAACCGGCCACCCGCTTAAATCCTTCGACTTGTGGGCTCCGTGCATCCCAAATGGTTCATGGGATATAGTGGCATGATTTAACATGAATGACCAGTAAATCTGAACTACATGTGGGGTAGGGGGATTTGAGTCTAGGGCTAAGGCAGGTGGGTGGGACGGTGTTTCGGCGGAACGGCGGTCTCCCAATGGACAGAGGACACGGAGGGCTGAAAAAACAGTGCAGAAAGATTCCCAGGAAGCATTTGGACATACCTGAAGACATAGCTCCCCTTCTGCATACCAAGATATCCTGCAAAAAATCTGTATGTGCACGCAACCGAAATGGGAGGTTTCCATGAGTACACCACCATTTGGGTCTTTTATTTCTAAGACAAATCCAGCAGATACTTTTTGAACATATCCTCAAATGTTTGAAATATCTCAGTCAGGTATTGAGGCAATGCTTTTCTCCAAATATTCCCCCGATGCAGTATAGATAATGTTTGAGCATTGTAAATGTGTCAAGAATATACAGTGGTGGCCAAAAGTAATAAGCGGGGTGGTTTGCACCCATTTCTGGGCCGAATCACTTGAACTAAAATTGTAGCATGAACCTGGGATGATTTCATGACCCTCTGCAAGGTTAAATCCATACCTTACCTATGTGGCTGTGTCACAATAAAATGGTCTTCCCAATGGGGTTCATAGATTCACACGGTACGGGAAAATGGTCAATACAGCATGAAGTACCTGTAAAGGGGACCACATTGGTATTTTAGTTCAACTGAATTGCATTGGTTTTGAGCTCACAATTAATTCCCAGGGCAAGATGGCCATTTTCGTATTTTTGGGCCATTTCAAGGGGAAAAATGCCCAAAATAGCCAACTTGTGAGCCACATAATGAGCCCCAAACCAATGCAATTCAGTTGAACTAAAATACCAATGTGGTCCCCTTTACAGGTACTTTCATGCTGTATTGGCCATTTTCCCGTACCGTGTGAATCTATGAACCCCATTGGGAAGACCATTTTATTGTGACACAGCCACATAGGTAAGGTATGGATTTAACCTTGCAGAGGGTCATGAAATCATCCCAGGTTCATGCTACAATTTTAGTTCAAGTGATTCGGCCCAGAAATGGGTGCAAACCACCCCACTCATTACTTTTGGCCACCACTGTATGTGCGCAGATGTTGCTCAATACATATGTGTGGCTGGAAATACCTCATGAGCTACTCCCCCCAGTGCATGGCACCAGCAGTCTTGTCCTCCCTCTCCTTTTTCTTCTGAGCTTTTGTTGCCTGACTCTTTGCTGTAGCCAGAGCTCGCCTTTCCGGTCCGACTTCCCGCAAGGTTGCCGCAAACTCGCAATGCTTCAGGCATGGTGCTGTGAGGTGCCGAGGTAGTGTTTCTCGGATGAGATGAGTGTTATGAAGGGCATGCATGTTGATCAGGAAGTGTGAGTCGTCGGAGTGGGTGATGATCTTCTGTGTCAATTTGGATTGGGAGTGTTCCTGTCGGGGTCCCACAGAATCGACTACAAACCCACGGCATCATATTAACACAGTCGCGCTAGGTGACCATTTGACAGAAACAAACGAGACATTCTCGGAGCTTATCACGCGAGTGTAATGGTCAAGGGGGAGACAGGAGAGTCTCAGCTCTTCTCTCCTTCTCGCTGTTCACTGCTCACCAGGTCTGTATACCAATTCTCTCAACCTTTCTCTATTTCCCATGTTTATGCTACGCTAGTGAATTTCTCAATCCTCGATGTGTGCCGCCCGGGATCCCAGTCTTGGTGGCATGCATTCTGGGATGGCCACGTGCCAAGGGTCCATGCGCATCAGCCAAATAAGTATCAATGTTTGCGCCCACAAACAATTTTCTCCTTCTTCCCTCTTCCATGCCAGCTGCCATTGAACTTGCTGTCTTTCCTTCTCCTCAATTTTCTTTCTTCATGGCAACCGCTCTATTTGAGTTGTTGTCCACAGTGGCACCCACGGGTCATGGCTGCTATCCTCAAGGTCGTCCCTCTGGCTGGTCGACAGCTTCTTGTGGCGTGCTCAAGACTCAAGCCTACTCAAGCAGGGCTCTGATGTCCATCACAACATGACAATGTATTCAAGGTCTTCAACGTCACAACACCTCAACATTTTGTCAATGTTGCAACAACTCAACAGTACAACACCTCAAACCATTCCTCAAGCTTCAAGCTCTCGAAGATATTGCTCTATGGCCCACGTGCTTGCGCAAGCTGCTTTATCCCTCCCCGGCATGCATCTGCTGATGCACTGCACTCTAATTTGTGTCCGGTTGCGCACGCATGTGTGTGACAATGGATTTCATTGTGAAACGAAGGACGTTGACAAGTAGTTTCTACAAGTGGCTTTGTGTTATCTATGTAGCCTGCTAGGAATTCTATCGCTTTTTGTATTATTTGTTTTATGGGGGGAAACAATAACAATATCACAAGTGAGGTTGTTCGGATATCCCTAATAACATCCGGGAAATGTTTGCGGAAATGTCTCTGGATAGCAAGTTGAGGGAGGCTCCGGGTTTAACCGATTTGGTATCTGGGCGATGTTTCCGGTGATGGCTAAACCAACATTCCTGGACATCACCGGTCAAACCTCCCTAAAACATTTCTACCAAATGGCAGTGTAGGCCGCAATGAGCGCAGAAGGGAATGAATGCAAAGTGAAGAAACCTATGAAAATAAAGGTTTATTGTTCTTAAATAACTGAGCCCAGCCCCAGGTCCATTAAATCTGTGGATTGTACAGTATCGAGGTGGCCGGATAGTGCCACTCGATATCCGCTCAAAGTCTCGTCAAAAAGTGTAGGGAATGGTTGGGAATGGTGAATGGCATATTGACCTATTATAATGCCCTGATCCAGGGGGTAAGAAAAGCCCCAAAGCCTGCAAATTGGCCAAGAAGTGGTGGAGAAATGGTCGTGCACACCACTCGGGGTTAAGAAAAGGCTATTCCCATCTTTCGGCAGTGGATCAAACTCCCCGCAGGTTTTGATCACTGCATCAGGTTGTGTTGATACTGGGTACGAACCATCATTCGAGGTCGTATTCCATCCCAGAAGTTCAAAGTCCATTGAATTCAAAGTCCCAAACTTGATATAATGCAAGTGGCCAGTTTCCGAGTCAGCTATAGTACTGCAGTTTGGGAGCAGTAGGCAGATTCCAGGGTATTTTTTTCCATGCACTGAGATAATTGATCATTGGGTTTGTGTTCTTACAGAGAGACTGACACTCAGCAATCCGGTAGGGGTGGTCTTGAGTATCCCCAATGAGAGGATCAAGGATCGGTCGGGCGGGCGCTGAACAGACAACATCAACCTCGCGATAGACAAGCGAAGATGGCACTCAACTGCACAATTCGACATCCAGGATATAAGCGACACACTCAAATGAAAGTCTGTTGTGAATTGCATACAATGCTGGACAAAACCGGGAGGCATAGGTCAGTTTACTGTGTTTCTTTGTCTGTACACCAAATGTACACCAACCACCTGGTCCATTGATCTGAGTGATAATCTGTAAAATGAATGACACATTGAATTGCATTGGTTTGTTAGTGGACTCCTTTGTCCCCCTTTTTTTTTTTTTGCTCATGTCTACGTCCGACCCTTGGGGGTACAACAAAGGGGCTGTTATCCGCTGAAATGGTGCACCTAAGTATGGCCGTGCCTAGGACTGGCTGAGATGCTGCTATGAAACAGACACCAAAACCAACCAACACACACAGACCAAGAACACAACCAATATGAAGTGCTAACAAGTAAGTTTGGGTCATCCTGAAGTATACAGGTAAGATTGAACTCCTTGAGGGGCGTTGGAACAGAGATCAACTCAAAGACGTTTGAATAGAACTGTCCTAGGAGCTTCCAGTAGTTGCAAACTACCAAACTTGGGGTTCCTGGGCCACGGAATGTGGGGTGGGAGAGAGATAAAGTGTACTAGGACTGCCAACAATGGGGCCTAGGGGTCTGGGAACTCCGACCAACCTGCTAAACAGGGTTGATTCCAAGAGTTATCTATAACCAGCCTGCTAAACAGGGTTGATTCCAATAGATGACCATGACCAGCCTGCTAAACGGGGCTGATTCCAATGGCTCGTTTGATACACAACCAACCTGCTAAACGGGGTTGATTCCAATGCCTGACCTTGCCACTTAACAAGGGACCTTTGAATACAAACTGCTGCAGCAGGACCACAACGCAGTAGGGGCTTAGATGACCTTAAAGCACAAAGTAGCCAACAATTGAACTTCCTGTTAATGGATCTACACAAGAGGATAGGTTTTATAAATGAATCTCCGCGCTGATACAGAGAACACAAGGCCCTTGGCAAGCAAATGCTGTTGGCAACTGCCTAGGCAAGTACTGGGGCACGAATGAACTGCTGTAGGATGTGTCTTACATGGTCTTTTATAGTAAATAGAGAGGTACATGACAAAGTGAAACTGAGTAATGAGAAATACGATGAGATAAGAGAAACAGACAGTCCGGGCGGGATAGGAAGGGTATACACAGCAAGCCGGTCTAGTTTTGGGTGTCCTCGGCACCTAGTAGTCATATCCTTTGACTCCTAGGGCCTATATTGGGTATATTTTAAATGCCCTCAGACTGGCTGAACCTATTCGTGTTTGTCCCGACTCCTCGGACACTTGCGTCCTGCCCCGGCATGGTTGCTAATCCATCCCATTTGTCCAGCTTAGTGAGTAAGCCACGGAGTACCTCTGCCGACCACCTACGTCCTCGACGGCTCAGCCTCAATGTTTCAGCCTGCTGTGATCGATCAATCCGCCAGAAGTGTGTCCATGGAACGACTTAGAGTGGTCCCAGGATATCTGTGATGGACTCCTAGGACATCTAAGTGTTCTTGTTGTAAGCATGTGAGTGGTCAGTGGACACCCACAAGGGCTCCTCAGCTGTCAACAATGTCTCCTATTGCCCGTATAGGTGGTCTGGAGGCACCCGCAATGGTCCTCAGGACATCATAAGTATCATATTCAACATAGTCCTCGGACTGTGGTAAGTCCTTGAACATGATCATGTCCGGTCGAAATCCCTGTCCGTGGACTTTGACACATGGTTCCTCAGACTGGTTCTGTCCAGCTGTTCTGTGTCCAACTTGGTACTTAATCTTTGCCTAGGCTTTTGGTTTAATCTCCTTGGTAACACCTAGCTTTTTGTAGTGTAACCCGCCCCTAGGTATAGGTTGTGGACTACATCTAACAAACTTCCTGATACCCCTCGGACTACTATGCCGACCCCCATGGAATGGGACCAAGCTGTAGTATGCCCAGGATAACATTACAGTTCTCTCAGCATCATTGATATATGACCAGCAGCTTCAGAGCTCAGCTCTGCTCCTAATTGTATAGCACCGGGCAAAGTAGCCCTAGGACTCGGAATAGTCCTAAGACTCGTAAAATAGCGGGATTTCACAGTTAGCGCCAGACGTGCCATATCACCGTTCCGCAACGACGGATGAGTTCATCTCAACAACTTCCGGAAGCTGATCCCTGATGCTCCTGCATGCGGCCATAACATTTTTTTGGCTGGGATTCGAGCCCGTGGTGCAGTCTCAGCTCCAGCCTGAGGACAACAAGGACGGGACAGTCAGAGCATCACCTGGGACCTGGAGAAGGAGCTGGAGAAGGAGCAGGAAAAGGAGAAAGATAGCGATGATGAAAGCGAGAAGGAGAATGAGGTGTGCAATCAATTTATCACTTACATCCATTTTAACTGACCCAATCTCCCAGCCGCTGAAACACCGGCTCCCAAGTGCAAACGGCCGGCTGAGGATGCCCCCAGCACAGCTAAAAAGTCTCACAATTCCCTCACCAGTGCCTCTGCCCTCCACGATGTTGCCAGGCAAATAACTGACTTTAACAACATTTTCCGCACGGTATTTGCACCATCGGCTGTCAATGCGGACATTCCACCGACTCCCGCTCATCTCAGGAGCACCATTGAACATGCACAGAAGCTAGAGATCTGGATGGATAAGTCGAAGCTTGTTGAGCTTGTTGAGTTCCTGGAGGACAAGAAGAGCACAGTGGATGTGTATAATTCGCTCGCACGCAAAGTCAGTATTGCTTAGATACATATGTAATGGCTACTCGTCTCCAAACTCATCCCCCCTCTCCCATAAAATTGTCTGATAGCTGTCCCACATTTTCTGTGCAATCTCATCCCACTGCTTATCTGCTCTGGCCTTTTCACGCCGTGAGGTGGGCCCGTTTGCTAAGACACCAGAGTTTTCGATGTAGCCAGGCTCCGGATCTTGTGCCCCTTCGAAGTCATTGAGGTCAGTTGGGTCGTGTTTTAGGATGAGATTGTGAATCACAGTGAGACCGGGGAGAGCACGAGCTTGAATGTCTATGTCAACCTCGGCGGATGAGTAAGAATAGCCCAGAGCTTTTTTACGACCCCAAATATGTGCTCCACAACATTGTGGGCAGATGTGTGTCGTAAATTGTATAGCTCCTCCCTGGTTTTGGGCCTGCCATAAATCAGAATTCAGTCGCAAGGCGAATCAGAGTGAGGTGAGTACCTGAAATTGGCCCTTCCCCACTCTGAAAGATGATACCGAACTCCACGATAAGGTACAAGAGTCACGTCACAACTTCCAAAACCCACATCAGCCAAGTTATACTTGCCTTCTGGCACATTGAGGTCGCTGAGGCGGGCACCCAGATAAATAGCAGCATCTGCAGCAGGTCCTTCCCATCTGCTCAGAACATATAGGAAAACCATCTCCTGCGAGCAACAGGCAGGCAGTTCATGGTAACCCTGCCTTTGCGGTTGCGAGATGCCTGTCGGTCAGCTGCACTCGGACATGCATTGATATGGGTTCCGTCCATGGAACCGAGGGCTCCTTCAAAAAATGGGAACCATTTTGGGTTTTTCAAATTGAAGGTGGGACCGGAGCATGAATGGACGGAATTCGGACATAGAAGGTGTAAAAAGGCGGGGATGATACCATAATCAAGATGCGCCGAAAGTATCTAGCAAAATATATTCAGTGGATGAAAAACAGTAAATATATGAGGCATAAATACTTCGAAATAGTGCCTATAGAACGCTGGAAGCGCTCGCCCACATGCCGCAGAGATAGACCTGTAACACAGGTGTAGAGAAAAATTGCTACCTGCTCTCGCAGGGTCACATAACAGGAGTCGGATATGCCACCAACAACTCGGAGCTAAGAGACGAATGCCAAGAAGACATGGAGATGCATTCCCAGCTCGGTTTTAATGCGATCCGGATGTCCGATTATGATTTCTTTGACCCATCCTTCCCCGGTCAAAGCAGAGGTATGGTACGGCTGCTTTCAGTACAGAGGTGATGCATACAGCACTACGACAAGGAAGACCATACACATAAAGAGCATGCAGCCAGGAGGAGCTTGCGGCGACACGCCGCCTCTTCTGTCGCGTGCGACGTGGTGGAGGGCATGTCTATATTTGGAAGTACGCGTGCATCACTCCACAAAAGGAAATAGTGCTCATCAAGTCCAGATGAACTCTTTTGCTGTATACACTCTACTTGGGGGTGATGGCCGCGGCACGGCCCGGCAAACTCGCACTTATGTACTTTTTTTTGGTCTGGTTCAAACTTCAGGGGAGTTGGAAAGCGAGATATTCTCTGGGAATTTATGTCCCAAATATATTGAGAAAATGAGGCCAATGCCAGAGAGATTTTTCGGAGACCGGAGAGGCTGACACCTTGTAAAAGTTCGAAGGCACGGGAGTGGCTCTTATGGCCGCTGATCCGAACTATTTTATGAACTATGTTATCATGATCGAGATTCGAGACAACATTGTCATCCCAGACAGGGAACCTCCTCGCTAATCTTCTACCCACCTTTACATCTGCTCTTATACACAAATGGGAGTTACAAGCCGGGCGCACATCACAAGATGCCGATGGTCTTGCTGAAAATATCCAGATTGCCGACGCAGCAGCCGAATCAAGGTCCCTTCTGAATCTTGCGACAATCGAGGGTTTCCAAATCAATGACCACGGCCACAACACATTGGTTATCGGTGTGGACATTAGGTATGTTCTTCCGTCTAACTTTTCATTTGTATTGTGAATCTAGTCTTGGTCTATTCAGTATCCGCATTAGCGCCATCGTCGCGGCTCTGACAACGGCTGGTGTCTTGCATCCAGGCACTGGCGGTCAAGCTTTAAGAAAGTATTTTACCAACTCTGCAATTTATTGTTGGCTCCCATCACACCCGTCTTCGTTTTCACGGTCCTGGCTGGCCTTCAGCGAAACGTGGAACCAAAGTCATGTTTCGCTCTTCGGTGCTAACAGACCACTTGAAGGCGATGATAGCAAGCTTTGGCTTCTATTTCTATGATGTGAGTGCCGAACTAAAATTTAACCTTCACTCAATCATAATACTTGTTAGGCTCCCGGAGAAGCAGAGGCGGAACTAGCAAAGCTGAATGAATGCGGTGGCATAGATGGAATTATCACTGAGGACAGTGACACCTTGGTGTTTGGTGCGTGACTTGTGATTCTGACATTGGGGTTAGCTTCAATGATTTTCTATACATCTAAGATCTCCTAATTTATTTGCAGGCCGTCCGTGCAACATCAATCCCTCATTTGCACATCAGACTCCATCGAAAACCCGAATGGAGTGTCGTTGGACAAGGATGGTATTTTTCTATTTGCCCTCCTGCTTGGCGGCAACTATCATCCCGGTGTTTCTGAAGTGGGAACAATCATCGCCCATGCTCTCGCCAAACAAGGCTTCGGACAGAAGCTTGTAACACTCTTGAGGTTCTTTGATGGCCTCGAGCTTACTTCTCGCCTTGGCGTGTGGCGTAATTCTCTTCACCACGAGTTACGCACTAACTCTTCTGGACATCTCGGCAAGCATCATCCCAAATTGGCGGATGAAATCCCAGACACATTTCCCGACCTACGAGTTGCGCAGCTATACCTGCATCTTCTGATGTCGAAGTCGCCTTGCTACACTGGTCCTGTGCCCAACGTCAAGGGCTGGAACCCGAAAGAGCCATATATTTTGGAGCTAGCCGCCTTTTTCTCTGCTCAATTCGGTTGGAATGGCGAGGAGTTGTTGAAGAAATTCAACTCTAACCTGTGGCCCGCATCTTTTTCAAAAATCATGATCTCCTCGGTAACATCATTTAAATTGCAATCTATACTCTGGTCGCTCATGAAATGTTAGTGTTACATCCTTTTCAAGCCACACGCTGAAATTTTTTACAACACCATCGACTAGAGCCACACTTATCAAACTATGAAGGCCAGAAAAAACCGCCGGAAATAATGCTTTTACTAATTCCGACGAGCTGTAATCCATCGGGTGCGAGTATCTACCAGTAACTTCGTTACGTTGGCGAATCTAGATGCTCTGCCTTCCACTCCTGAGGCAGATATAAAGCTCATCTCCATACCCAAGGTTATCCTGGCAGTCGCAATGCGAAATACATCTCTCAAGACAGCCGATGTGAGCCTGCTCCCCGTCTTTCTCCTTCCAAATAAATGCTGAACTCTTTGCGGTTGGCACACATTCCATCGCTTCAGGACCTGTCAGAAAACGACTCGGAAGATGCCACTGACCTTTCAAATAATTCGGAAGCCAGTGTCAATCCCGGTGCTAATGCATACGACAGCGGGAACTCCGTAAAGGAGAATACAATCGACGTTGCGGACTCGGATGACAAAGGCCTGGTGCAATCCCACTGTGCCCTTGCGGCCGAAGGGACTATCGATCTAACTACCGTCTTGTAACAACTCATTTCTTTCCCGCCGCGTAATGCTATTATCAATGTACTCAATCCCTCAATATTTAGCTGGTTAATCTGAAATTATATCGCCGGGGCTTCCACTTGTAGCGTCCCAAGTTGAAGCCAATCTATAGCAATCTCCGTTGGACTTATGCAGTGCACTCTAGTTTCCGCGGGGCAAAATCAACTTGTTCATCGAGTCATAAAATAGGACTTCAATTATAAAACCGCTCTCCAGCGCCCGCCAGCATGCCCATCTACAAAAACCACGCAAACGAGACAGGTAGGCACGTACGAGCGGTTCCACTTATCCGATATGCCTCCCTGTCTTCATCTCACTCTACCCAAAGTGCGAGAGGAGGCAGTGGACGCGGTCATCAACAGGCACGTTCACCACCTTCAGAAGCATGCGTCACCACTGTATCTACGGAAGTAGGTTACGAAACACACCTTGAGATGTCATGCAGCATACACTTGCGCACTTCTCATACTCCATTGCCTTTGCGGCTACATGAATGAACCGCAGCAAGTCCTCCGCCTTGCCCTCCTGCGCGACAACGTTGCTGAGGTGCCCGAAGCGCTCGTATGGGCACACAAAGAACCAAAGCCCCATGCGCCCCGTACAGCTCCAGGACATTCGGGTGCTTGAGCTCGCGCCAGACGTTCACCCCGTATGTCGACTCCACAACACACTTGATCGCAAGGGCGCGCTTGCACTCGTACATGGATACCCGTGGGCGTCAGTCAAAGGGCAGCGAGGGGACGGTGCACCGCTCATTGATCCCGCCCTTCGCACACCATGCCTTGCCCCGTGCCCATACCGGAATTTCCGCTGCAGAGCCGCAGGGCGCACGGGCGGCCGGTCGAGCGGGGTGTGCGGTGGCGTGACGGGCGCAGCGAGTGCCAGCGGCAGCATGACGACGACACCCTCATGCTGCAGCGTCTTGGGCACCCCGCCGGACATCTCTGCGAGCCTGCCCAAGCATCAGTAGCTGCGGTCGAGAGAAGTGTAGAAAACACCCCTGGAGGATTGAGGACACGAATCATCTCCACTTTTGGCACAAGCGCCTCGCGCATGGGTCCACAGAGTTCAGCTATGTTGTGTGCAAAGTCGGGGTGTTTTGGGAGCATCTGTAAGGTGGGGAGGATGTCTTCATGCCCATGCGAGAGGCCAGTAGACCCAGTAGGCCGCCCTGCACTTTGATGCCGGAGCGTACTGCACGCGGACCCGGGCCTTGGTGCTGATGCGTGCGAAGGTGTCGAGGATTCGCGCGGCAGCAGTAACGGGCTGACGAGGAGAATGAACGAGCAAGCAGAGCATGGAGGACCACCCGCCCAAGATAACCCAGGATAGGAGCCAGCGGAGCAGGGAGGGAGGACCAAGCAGAAAGATAGCTGATAAAGAGATGTATCATCAAGTGAGATATCTCCATTTATGTATGGTGGAAGTTTGAGAAAGGGTGAATTGCCTTACCTGGAGGATGACCTGACCACCTAGAACACGATGACCTGAGGAGGATCGGAGACGGAGGCGAAATCAAGGAGCGGTGGCCTACCCAGTCAGCACGCGCTTAGTGGAGAGGGAGCAGAGTTTGAATTGTGGCTGACCGGAGCCGGGTGATCGGCGCTGGTAACTCCCTCCATGTTCGAACTTCTCGATCTGTGGAATTGTGTAATTCATGCTCTCTTTCTTAATAGAATCCAAATGGGTTGTTGCCATCCATATATAACCGCAAGATACTGCGATGTAAAATGAATGAAGCTTGATAAAACTAAATTGCCTGAGGCACGGATCGAACACACGCTGCCAGAGATGAGGATTACACTATCAAATCACAGCCACTATTAAGCCACATCGTTTGAAGGGAATTAAGAGCACAGCCACTAATAAGGATTCAACACTGACACTTAAACCATTAGCACAGCCACTAAATCTGTTACACACTTAAATGGGGGACATTTTTCAACTAGCATGCAAAAAGCTCATGTCGATTGATCAAAAATGATTACATAAGTACTCGTAAAAGTTCCACTCCCTATTGTGTTCACTCTCGGAAATAGTCAGACGAAGATGAATATGAACATGTGGGTAAACTTTTGATTCTGAATAGGGATCCCAACCGTACCGTATACGGTTACGGCCGTATAATCCACACGACAAATTTAGAGGTTTCGGGGCACCCTGAAACGTTCCCGAAATGATTAGTTTTGGGAACCGAAAACATACCTGAAATGCAATTAGGGATCCCAACAGATCCCAACCGTACCGTATATGGTTATGGCCGTATAATTACGGCGACTTACGGTGCCAAACCGGGCGTAACCATAACCGTAAACTTGGTCTCGGACCCTCTTACGGTACGGTACGGGTAAAATTACGGTATATTACGGCTATTACGACCGTATACACGGGAAGAAAAATGAAAAAATGGGTGGAATATGCATCTAAGCTCATTGGATGGAGTTCAGGGTGTCCTCGAGTGATTTGCGCTTCAACCGAAGGTGGTGCTTCAGCAACATCAAGGTCCGGATGGTTTCCGGCTTTAATCGGGAACGCCGCAAGGAGATTGTGTTCCTCCCACCTGAGAAAACACGTTCAACGGCGACGACGGAGTCTGGGGAAGTGTAAGCCATTGACTTATGCACTGATACACAGCTGAACAATATCTGGAATTACCCAGTAAGAATAAATCGAGCAGGCAATGCCAGCAGTTTGTAAAGGAGACCAGATGCGCAAAACGACGAGAATTGATGAGGAGGGGAGCGATAGGTGATAGGACACCCCGACGACAGTGAGCAGAGATGAAAGGAGGGGGAACAGGAATATGAGTGAACTCAGAAAGAAACCCACAATTGAATGCGTCGAAGCGCCAATTGTGTGTGCAGTGGATTCTTTCAAAAAACCCCGGGTCTCGCGACCCTTATGAGCTACCAAAAGGTCAATATTATGAGCCTAAAGAAAAGCAAGAGGTTTGTGCCCTTTTTGATACGCTCGCGCGCAGAACACGTGGTAGCGGGTGATGTGGCGGATTCATCGGATGCAGCGGGTGCCCGATTTATACCAGCTCGGCAAGAGCATCAAATATTCTAGTGATATTTCGGTGTCGGCGCCGATGAGCATGTAGCGCGTGAAATTGAAGGATAACAGATTTCCCGCCGACAGTGTCGAACGAGAAAGTGCAAGTATCTCAGCCGTCAGGGTACGTGGACCTTCGGAGTATGGAGTCTGGACACAGGAATTGAACATTGAACATCGACAGCATGGGGCTTGGACCCGCCTTGGCTTCGAAATACCTTGCACCCAAAGAATTCCCCGATGGTGGAAATCACAGGGATTTTAGTAGCCGAGCGCGGGACACCTCGGCGCCGAGTCCCGAAATCAGCAAAATCGGCCCACTTCAGGGTGATTTACGATCCGCATACGTGCCGTATACGGCCGTAACTATACGGGTTCATACGGTACCCTTTACGGCTGCAACTGTAACCGTAAGGTGGGCGACAGGAGGCCTTACGGTACGGTATACGGACCCGTATAACCCGTAACCGTATACCGTAATATACGGTACGGTTGGGATCTCTACTTTTGAACACAGTCGCATAATATACTCACGACTCCGGGACCTGCCACATCCACATTATGTTATTATTAATATTGTAATAAGATCGCACCTTTACTTGCAGAAGAAGGACAGATCAATTTCCTTTGAGCCGCCAGCTATTGGGAAGATATTGTGTTAAGGTACTAATCACATTGACAACTGCATCAAGGCTGCCATTCCATTCCCCTGAGCCAGTTCTGCACGATGATACTTGATCCAAGATGTCTGGAGCTGCATTTAAGGGGTAAAACACTGATGTTAGAATGGCTTTGGGACACAATCAATCCGTCGGACAAGCTCCACAAAATTCATGGATGGTTTCAATTCAGAAGGACAAAATTTGACTGCAGGACTTGCCAAAAAATGTTGAAAACAGCGGAAACCTAAGACGAACAATTGAGGCTTTGATCTCTGTACTGTTCTCTTGTCGCCAATTGATGATAAAAATCTTGTGCTAATGGATCACACATGAACCAGTGCCCCAGCGAATACACAGTACTTGGCTCAAAATCAGAGCTATTACACGTGCCATCGTACAATTCAAACCCGGCATTACATGTGTTAAACTTGTGAATCACACTGTCCTCACAACAATCTATCCACCTGTTTTGCTAACACTTGATCCACCCCACTTATTCTGTGATAAATTTTCTTCTTTGCAGTTCACTGGTTCTACCACGGCGTGTCGCGAGATAGTGTCCGTGAGCTCGGCCTTTGGTGTTGTGAAGGAGTCACTGTATATTAGCGCCTATACAGTTTGATCCCTTCTGGGCCCCGGTGTTCCATTACCTGCAAACGCACCCCTGCGTGCTAACTCGAACGCGTAGCCGAAGTCAATTGAATTTGAAGCAACTGAAATTGCTTGGGATTCAACACTGTAAAGTAATTTAATTGTCTGGAGTTCATATAAGAATACATATTTTTGAAGTCAATGTAACTAAATTTGTGACTACAAGAGTATGCGAGTAAGTAGATTCGTTTGGACGACGGCTTCACCTTGACCTCTAACCAAAAGGTGTGTCTCCCTGTGAGCTCGGCGTACATAATATGCTAATACTGTGGGCTAAGCGGAATATTCGCGGTGTCGCGCTAGACGTGATTCATCAGGCTACAAGAACTGTTTTTTGACACTGCACATCGACGTGCTGGTGCGCACCCTATCCCCTTTCAATTTCAATTTTTTGACTGTCTTCAGGCTGTTCTAAAGGACGCATCTTTGGTGTCCCCGTACGTGAACAAAAACTTATGTCGGTCCTAAGGAGGACATGCTCCGTTGTGCGCAACACGTTTCGAGAAGATGTATGTCTGTGATATACACCCTCGTCTTCAGCGGCTAACTGATTCGGCCAGATACGTGACAGCATCAATCCTGGCGACTTCACCCCCTTGGATCGATTCACGTATGCCATGGCATCCAAGTATAAGCTGGGCGGTGCGGTAGGAGATCTATCGGATTTGTTTTCTACTCATGCAGCCCTTCTGGTGCGTCATACATCCTCTTCATTCCTTGCCCTTACTCACCCGCAAAAGCGCCGATTCGCATTTGATAACCCGAGCTCCTTCGCATAGACGAAGTCGTTGAGGGAGAGGACGACGACGCGGAACCGCCCACCAAGAAGCGGAAGCGTGCCAGCACCAAGACCAAGGTGGCCGTGTTGCAGCAGGACAGGACTTCTGGAGCAAGGTCGACACATACTTCAAAGCTGAGACAGCAAACCGAGGGCGAAATTTCAAGGATCCGCGATGGAAAGCGTGAGGATGTTGCCTCTTAAAAGACCACAGAATTCTGATTGCCTTCCAGATATATTGACCAAGTTATCGCAGACGACAACTCGGAGTTCAAAGGGATCATCCCGGGAGTTCCGGTTACATCGTTCGTATCACACGATCCGGCGTCCAGCAGCGGTGGAGAAGGAGGTGGTGCACTGCTGAGCTTCAGTCCGGCGCTCGCAGAAGGACTTGAAGCTGCACAATGGGGGACTTTATTTAACTTTTCGTCAATATCGTCGGTACCCAGTATTTAATGGAGGACTGTGCTCCCACAGACCGTGAATGACTTTTTCTTGACTTCGAAAAGGGATTCCGAATTTGGTCTTTGTTTGGATCAGAAGCTGTTGCCATTTGTGGCCTGCCACGTCGTCTTTTCTTCCTCCCTCTATTGCCTGCTGGCACTTCAGACCTCCTACACTGAACACGCAAGCTCTCAACATAAGGATTCCCCAATCAATCCACCGACCTTCAACTGACCCTCCAGAGTCCAAACATTGATCACATCGGATGACTCGGATTCTTCAAAGTCTGCAAGATCGCACCGTGCTTGTGAAGCAAAGCAAGATATTCCGCTGGTCTTAAAGATACTCCCGACCTACCCGCGACTTGCCAGCCAAGATGTCCTCAGCTGGATCGAGATTGAATCGAAGCACAGATCAAGCTACGAAGCTGCCCCGCCGCCGCCTTGAATGATGTTCCTCTAGGATTTTTCAACTTCCTGGGCTACCTTTGGACCTCCCTGTCTCGCTCTAGCCCCCTTCGCATCCCGCTGCATCCCCTCACAGTCACAATCCCGTTTTTCCAGGTGGGTATGCAGGTGCTTATATTGCCTTTCATTGACGGCCGTCCCCACAGCAGCCACATTGTCCGGACACGCTGATTTTCGGGCCTGATCAACCACCCCGAAGTCCTTCCTTGCTGGTGGATTAGCGGCTGGTGGGATAGCGGTGTCATTAGACCGAAGGTATGTCTGCACACTGCGACAACTTCTCATCTGACTTACGTACAGGATCTCGATGCCTTCATGGGAGGGACTCAGGGGATGTGGGCAGCAGCTCCAAGGGGGGTCGGCGACGCTGATGATTGCCTGGGGTGCTGCTTCAGTACCGGCTTTCGACATCCTCGATCCTTGTGCACGGATGCTGGCTGCACGGGAGAACCTCTCAGGGGGTGGTAGATACATAGGCTTTGCTTTATTATGTGGAATGTTACAGTTTTCCGGGCTCATTTGTGTATTGTGAAGGGACGCCGAATGCCTGGGGTCGCGACCACCCGATATAGATAGTATCACGTGTGTTGGTAAGCAAAACTGGGGCGATTGCGTCAAATAGACGTCGGTCAATTCCAGTTGCCCGACGGTTATTCCTCCGAGCGATATCCTGCGCTGGGGCTCTTTGTTTACCACCGGGGGTTCATTTTTGTGAAGCATAGGTTATACAGCCCAATTTCAACTGGCGGTTAATGCGCGACAGTCCCTGTGTAATATGTGCTTATTCGCGTGAAATGCAAACAACGATAAAAACCGCCATTCACGGTGCTCAACTTGCGCAGGGACACGAGAATAATGTGTATCCACATGTGCAGGCATGCACTGTGCGATCCCGCGGCGATGCCACCCAGGCGCGTGCCAACAAAGTGATGCCACCGACCTATGCGCGTTCGCCGTTGAGCGTTGAAAGTGATGGGACTTACCTATGGAGGTTGGCTACCAGATTTCATAGGCGATGGGGTCCGCCCGCCCATTGCGATAGCAGTGTCTGGCCAACTTAGGGACCGGGAGAGTTGATGCCAACTCAGGGGGGGGGGGGGGGGGGGGGGGGGCTTTGCTTTGGCAGGCACCATCATGATGTGGTGAGTGCAGGTAGATTACAGCTGCAGCAAGTGTGATGATGGTCCAGTGGCGACTCGAAGGAAGAAGAGCGGAGGAATCGACAGTTGTTTGTACCACACACGACTGCACATGCCTGTTTTTTGCAGGGGTGTGATTGCCCGAGCCCGGCATTCCTCAGCGGGACCGACCGTGTAATTCTACCTACCTACCTACCTAGCCAAGTCGGCGTTCCCGGGTTCTCACCCATCCGGAATTATAAATCTAAAACCGTGACGGCTATGTGTTGCCGCAGCTTTTATCCTCTAATGCTACGCCCTAATTCCTGCCATACTTCGGAAGTTGACGAAAGGTATATGGTGACTGTATCATGCGATGATTTTTTCACGCGCAGAATCTTTTTTTTTGTACAAAGGAACTCCTAAGTATACTGACGGCCGCCTATTCGACTCGACCTTAGTGATGTTCAAGGCCCGGCTTCAAGCCCTGAGCCCGCCAGGCCAGGCCCTGGGCTTGCCGGGCCGGGCCGGGCCCGTGAGCGGGCCTGGGCAGGCTCAGGGCTCGGGCTTCAACATTCTGAAGCCCGAGCCGGGCCCCCAAGCCCGGGCCTGGGGGGTGGATCAGATCCGAACTAGTGATGTTTCTTGACAGCGCACCATGCATGTGAATAATTAAACGAATAAGCAGGCATGTGAATAACAAGGTCGATGCGTATTCCAACCTCAGCCAATATGCTTCAATGCCGGATCCGGCAGGATCCGGCAACACTCCAGATATAAAATGTGACATATGGTCTCCTCCCACCCTCTCGATGTCGGGGTCGCACTCCCCTGAACCAAACTATGATTTACCTCTTAGCGTAGCTATGGAATTGTCGATGCCTTCGCGAGCTCCTCAACCGTGGGAATATATATTTCAAGCCCGGGCTTGAAGCCCTGCCTGAGGGCTCGGGCTCGGGCCTTGGATATCCGAAGCCCAGGCCGCGTCAAGCCGGGCCCAAGCCGCGGCTTCCAGGCCGGGCCGGGCCCTGAACATCACTACTCGACCTAAATCCGGTTGGCACAGGAGAATGAAGAAACAGGTACCGTGTGAAAATGTCAGTACATATAAAACGCGGACAAGGATCGCCGCGCCATATGGACCAATTTCCTTATCAATGATGCGTAATTGTGGAGATCGTGCGGCGTAGGACTCCACTAGACTCCACTATGTCGAAAAAACGGGCCGTCTCTGGATCGCACGGCAAATCAAAGCGCCCGTCTGAAACTTTAGGAGCACTTACTGTATTAGGAAAGTGATTATCTTATCACTTACCCGATATAGTATTAGTAAGCGCGCCTGAAACTATTAGTGGTTCGAAAGGGTTCGAATCGCTTTGCCGTGTGACTCCTCGTTTTGCCCTTGTTTCAGTCTGAGACAGTAATAGACTAGGAGCGGTCCGAGCGGCCTATATTTATTGCAATTTATCTACTACTTATGTGGACAGGTAGAAAGTCAAATCTCTTCGGGCCCTTTCTACCGCACCTACTTCTTCATTTCGACGCGTCTTCGGGATCGAAGCCTCATACTTCCTGCCTTCCACCAATTTTCCAACTCAAAGAATGCGAACCTTCACCTTGACGGCAAGCACCTTGCTTCTGTTGCTTTCGAAGGGAGGTGTCGTATGTGCGGTGGATCGTTCGAGTGAGGCGGCAGAGGCTGCTATCACAGGTTCTGTAGCCTGTAATTTACCGAGGGATGGCCCTAACACATCCATAGACCCAACCACGGAGTGCGAATCATACGATTACGCGCCCGTTTCCAGCGCACAGGCTTCTTTCCCCGGAAATTGGGAAGCACCCCACGGCCATCCTCCCGAAAGATACGGCCGGGCTCGCGAAGTTCTCCGCCATGAGCGCGAATATCCCCGACATCGCGCCGCGGGTACGTTTGTCATTCGGAGCTGCCTACATGTCGTTCATGATCACCTTCTCTAGGGCACCCTCACAGGAGACATGACCAACGTCGACTATAGCGACTCAGACCCTGACTGCTGGTGGACATACAGCCAGTGCGTCACGCCCAAGCTCAGCGGCCTCAAGCCGGACGTGTCGAGCGTTCCCGAGGTGACAGTCTATAATTTCTGCCCGTAGCTTGCTCGCTGATCTTCCTGTTAGCCCCACACGCTGGGCTATGGCTTCGACGACGGCCCTTACTGCGGGCATAACGTGTTCTACAACTACCTGGCGTCGAAGAAGCAGAAGGCTAGTAAGTGCTGCTCTCCATTATCCCCTCCAGATATCTAATGTCGGCTTCCACAGCATTTTTTTACATCGGATCGAACGTTCAGGCTACCCTCTCGAAGCGCAGCGAGCTGTTACGGACGGGCACGAGATCTGCGTGCGTGAGTACTGTTTCCTTATCTTCATTCGCACTTTATGCGCAAATTCTCCCTGTCTACTTTATTTATTCCCGGCCTTAACCAATTCTGACGCCTCATACAGACACCTGGTCGCACCCGTACATGACCGCGACGACAAACGAGGGCGCGTTCGCCGAACTGTGGTACACATTGCAGATGATCAAGCTCGCGACCGGGGTTACTCCGACCTGTTGGCGGGTGCGCTTATTTCTTGTGTTCTCTTCAACCTTCAGAGACCCTCTTCGCACATTCATACTGACCCATGCATAGCCTCCTTATGGCGACGTCGACGACCGCATCCGGTACATCGCGGCGCAACTCGGTCTTGAGACTATCCTCTGGTTGTATGAACGGACGACGCGGAAGAAGGGAGTGATGGCGTGACCGCGAAGACGGTACAGGCGAATTACGACTCGTTTATAGCCAAGGCGCGCTCGGGCACGTTCAATACCGTGCGTGGTTTCCTCTGCTTCCCGGGTGAGGTATGGGATGCTAAGTTTTGTGTCATTTTCCTATTGTACAGACCGGCGCAATCATACTCACGCACGAACTGGACAACTTACGACGCAGGCGGCGATAGATAACTACCCGACGCTCGCTGGGGTATTCGATGTATGTTGATTATGCTTCCATATTCTCTCCTCTTGTTTGCGCTCTCGGCCAAGTACCAGACTACTCCACGGCCCTGTTTTCGAGTTTCTTCCTATGTGTAGATGAATAACTGATACATCATCACTTGCAGCACATCGTCCCGATAGCGGTCTCCCAGAACAAGACGCAACCGTATGTGGAGACCAACTACACAATGCCTTCCTTCGCGGAGTGTACGTTTCGTCCCTTCCAGTCCGCGCTAAAGCATTAACCTATCATATCAGACATCTCGAACACCACTCTTCCGAACAATTCCTCCTTGAGCTCTGCGTCTTCGCTAGCCACTCCTCCAGTTCGAGTTCCCCATCGAGCTCCTCGACCCAGGTGGCCCCAACGGGCGGCGCCAGCGCGCTTGGAGTCTCCGTTCCCGCCGCAGCGCTCGCACTCCTTGGTGCGGTGTTCTGGCTGTGATCTGTACGCTTATCGAAGAATGCACCCCGCCCCGTTGCGCTGGAACATGGACTTTGGCCTATCTGACGACTGTTTTGATTGGACCTTTACATACCTGCACGCTTTAACGCGCTTGCTGCGCCTCCCTTCTCACTGACTTGAACGAACAATATTCGCTTACGACATTACACAGTAGATTCATTACTATATCTCTCTCTTTATAAAATCGCGTGTGTCCGAAGCCTTTTTAAACTCCATCAGGCAATCAGCGGGTTAGCGCCCCAGGACGTGGACCACGTAGTGCCACGACAGTACCTCAGTCGAAGTGCCGGGGCGCTTTGGCGCCCCGGCGCTCTCTTGTAATATTCAATTTGGAGACAGTTTAATTTTGGCGTGGCGGCGGGAAGTAAGTATGGCATCTTAAGTACACATGCTGAGCAATCTCGAAAGTCGTCTCCAATTGGAATTCGGCACCCAATGTAGCCTAAAACGGCATGGTAACATCTTAATACCTTTTCACAGCACCTCCCGCATTATCACATTATTGCACCAGAATTAACTAAGTGATTGCTCTCGGCGTCTTCTATTATTGTTGCTCTGGCCCTATTTTTCCCATTGGGCGCTTACGGCTTATGATTATCCCCTGTACAGTAAGCGAGCAACAGATTTTGGCAGCGAGAAAGGCGCGAAAAAAAACTAAACGGGGACTTCGATTGCAGTGAGTTATTCCAGACATGCACACGACTTGTGCGCGGAATACTATTAGTAAGTTCATTTTGGAAATATGAAATACTACTAGGGGGTGGCTGTCGAACCATGCATCAGTGAATGCGGATCACCGGCCCGGGGCCTGTCGGAGTCATTGCAGGAACACGTACCCTGGGCTTGTGCAGAACTGTGGCTCATCTTGCTCGCGATTGTCACGAATGGTGGACGTGTGCGTCTGCTCAGTCTCTTTGCATTCCGTGCCACTGATGAATGAAGCAATAGAACGTCATTGCAGTCTCTCGAAGCAGTCGCTTTGAAAATCTCGGGTCTGCAACTTTCAGAACGACCCGAGATTCAAGCGCCATGCGACACGCAGCCATATCCAGTGTTGAAACTGCCCCCTGAAATTGTCTCCGAAATCTTCGAGCATTTCCTCCCCGGCTATCCTGAATTCATCCCCACCGATGGAATCCTTTCGCCCTTCCTCCTATGTCGAATCTGTCGGCAATGGCGGCAGATTGCCCTATCCACACCCACTCTCTGGAGATCTATCCAGATCGACGACACAGAGTCAGATGACCAGCTGGAGCATCTGAAGACGTGGCTGGCCCGCTCCGGCGACTGCCCACTGGCCATCAGCATTATAGGCAACGGTTCCAAGCAATCACTTTTGCTTCAGGCCGCTTTGCTACACTGCCGGCGATGGGAACATATCGAGATTTGCGTGTCCTTCGAAGCATTCGGAGTAATCCAAGGCGATATGCCTCTGCTGCGACATTTGAGGTTCGGCCCCACCGAACTGCCGAGCGAGCTCGCACCTGCGTTGACGCTATTCGACCGCGCCCCGCAACTGAAGAGTGTAATCCTCACGGGTTGCTTCTTGCCGTCAATCCTGCATCTTCCCTGGGCGCAATTAACACACCTTGACGGGGACTGCCTCTACGAGTACGAATGCATAGAGGTCTTCGGCCAAGCGACGAACCTCGTCCGCTGCACAATAGGAGTCTGCAGCTCTGCCGAGCCTTACACGCCGCTTCCTGTGGCCCATGTTCTCCCCCACCTGCGCCACCTCGTCCTGTTTGCCACAGATGGCGACGCTTGCCTCATGATGATTCTCGACAACGTGACGCTGCCCGCGCTTCGCACACTCTGTATCGGGGAGTCCCCTCTTGATAATAAACCCCTCGACTCGCTCAGCAGGTTCATTTCACGATCGCAGTGCACTCTGGAGGAACTTCGCATCGATGACGCATCGATGCCGTTGACCGCATACCGTGAGGCGTTTCCGTCAATCGGGACGATTACGCCAATTCCTGCAACGGATCCATAGCCATAGCGTAGAGTGCACTGTCCGCATCCATCCAGCTCCGTCTCTCCGATTTCTTGAGGGTATCTTTCAGGAGATAGTGTCTACGTTATTTTGTGAATTAAACGGCGATACTACCAGTTTGTTTCCTCTAGAAATCTAATTTATCCTTTCCAGCTCTACGTGGCCGAGTCTCAATAGACTGCTCCGATCCGAGCTCGGATGCAGATGCTGTGGAAACAGTGCCCTCACCCTCACCCTGTTATCGTGTAACCGCCAGACGACGTCGTCTTTGCTCTCCCCTCAATTCCCACTGCCGGAGTGAAGCACAGGGCTCGAGCATATTCTGCCGTTGAACGTTGCAGCATGTGATCGACTCGACCTACGTCGTGTCAAGGTTGCATTGCCTAAAAAAGCACTCGACTGGTCCTAACATAAGCCAGGCCGGAGTCCTCTGCAGTGTATTCGGGACGCGATCAAGGAGATGCGGACGAAATTGAATTAAAACCGAGTATATAAGTACTCGTAGTTGATGCATCACTCGCCACACGGACCCACTTCAAGTTAGCCACACACGTGTGCATGACCCTTTTGACAGACTTGCTCTCCCGTTCTTCACAGGCCCGGTCCTTGTTAGTCAACCCTCTAACAACATAAACCTTGCATCTCGCTTGTTGAAGCCAAAGGCCCAAAAGGAAACCGACTTCTCTCCTCCCACTCTTCGTTCCCTCAGATAGATTCCACAGGAGGCCCCCCTGCAGAGAGCTTCCGGAAATACAATTTCGTGTCCTTATTGTGGGAAGAGCAAAGACAGGAAAGACCCCTATCATGCAGAGGATGTGCGAGACCACAGAGAGCCCGGAAATCTACAGGCTCAAGGTTATTGATGGAGTGGAAACCCGGGAGAAGGTCATCTATCACATTCTCATGAAACTCAGATACTGAGAGCTTGCCTTTAGATTGATTATCTGGGTCCTACTGGTTGACATTTGCAAATCACAGGGGTTATGTATTTCACGACTCCTGCGGATTCGAGAGTGGCAGTACCGATGAGCTACAGCATGTCCAAGCATTTGTGAGCGACAGGTCACAAAGAAAAGACTTGAGCAACGGTTGCATGCAATCTGGTTTGCATTATTTTATCACTGGATACTTTATTTAGTCTTATGATTTTCTTTGAAGGTACTGCATTCCAATGGCCAATCATTGCCCAGGCCTGGACATTGCTCCGTTCTACAGTATCTGCCTGAACAAGTGATTCTTGGAGCATTATATGAGTTTCTGATTCAGTGCTCCAAGTTGCTGTTATCCTACCTTTTCCCAAGTATGAGGCCTTCAGACGTAATGTCCAGATAGACTTGGATCCGGAGGAAGAGGCCGATGACCTTGAAGATTTACAATGTCATGCCCACCACACATATCAGGAAATTTTTGAGGCCCAATACTTGAGCCAAGTCAGTGAAACACCATTTGTGCGGCTCGAAGGTGGAACCGTAAAACATCTGTGTTGCTTTCATTCTTGAGAGTTCACAGGGATGGATAAACCAAGCCAATCTTGCAATGAGCTTCTCAAGGCAACCATGGAGGCCCTGAATCCTGCTGCTGCTGGTTCAACAGGGCAAAAGGAGTGTGCTGGGATGGACGAAGGAGCTGCGGACTGATGCAGACTATCCGCCATTGAGTCGGTGGTCTTGTTCAATTGAGCATCAATAAATTGGCCTGGAGGGAACACTGCAGGGAGGCAAGGTACATGCACAGAAATTGAATATTCAATGCCGGGCGAACCAGCGTCTTCTGCAGTAGAGTGTTCCAAGTTGCATTAGAGACAGCAGATCAGATGCAGACCCTCCACCACTGGTTCATATCTTCGTTCATTTGAACTCAACTGCACTGTACCTGGATAAATGATAAATCAGCTGGGTGATAAATCCAAATGCGTGAAGGGAAGAGTCCGAGTGTATCCTGCAGTTATAATTAAATTAATAATGTGTTCAAAGTGGGAGGCCTTCCAACGGTGGATGGCCCAGGCGGCCGGCTTCTTCCGTCGTCCGTATCAGCGGATGCCGACCATCCGCCACTGGGTCGAGCGATGCTCCCTCCCATTTTTACCTGGGTAACTATGCTCGAAATTAACGCAAAGCAGGGATATCGTCTAACCGGAATGAAAAGTTGAACTTTCACTGAGCTCAGCCCCTCGTGGCGGTGCAGCGCTTACCTAACAACCTCCCTTCTCCCGCCATTGCGGCGGACATCACGATGAGCTCCGCGCCGCCGCCAGACTCGTCGGCCGCCGCGCCGTTCCCCGGGCTATACCTCCTCCCGCTCGACTCGTCCTTCTTCCCGCCCAAGCGCATCGCCCTGCACCCCGAGATCCGCGTGCGCATCGGCCGGCAGCTGAACCAGAAGGCGACGCCGAGCGCCGCGAACGGCGTGTTCGAGAGCCGCGTGCTCAGCCGTCAGCATGCGGAGGCGTGGATCGAGGAGGGGGATAAGGTGCGTCTTCTCTCTGCGAATTTAGGCTGGTGTTGAATGGAGTGGAACGCAATTGTACAGATATTCATCAAGGACGTCAAGTCCTCGAACGGGACGTTCGTCAACGGCGAGCGGCTGAGCGCCGAGGGCGTTGAGTCCTTGCCCTTCGAGCTCCGCTCCGATGATATCCTCGTGCGTCCCCGAACCTCTAATATTTCATTTACTCATACGGCACAGGAATTCGGAATCGACATCGTCGGCGAGCACGGCGAGGTCGTCCACCGCAAGGTCGCGTGCCGCGCCACCTGCGCATTCAACCCCGCCGAAGCCCTGCGTGCCGTGCGCACCGAGCAGCGCGTCTACCCGCCCTCGTCGCCCACAAATCCAAATCCCGCGCCTGCTGCGCTGCCGCCGCCGCCGCCCCACGCCCTCGTCTCGAGCCCCCCGCCGCCCCGCCGCCCGCAGCACGCGACGGGCCTCGCGGGCATGGGCGGAATGGGTGCCGAGCGCATCCGCGAGCGGAACTCCATTGTCGACTTTGACAGTATCCTTGCGCGCCTGCGCGACGGGCCGTCGCCCACTGAGGGCAATGACGAGGCTTCTACTTCTAATGCTGCTCCGCCCGCAGGCGCGCCCGATGCTATCATCGCACCAACCCCAGATTCGGACGCGGACGCGGACACGGCGCTGACAGCGCTCCGCACAGGCCTCGCCCAGGCGCAGGCCGCACTCGCCGCCCTGCCCTCCTCTTCCTCTTCTCCCACAAATCCGTCTCCGTCCTCTTCCCACTCCCACCCAGGGCCTTCCTCAGTCTCAGAGGTCGAAACGGGCGCCTTCACTTCCGACTCTCGCGCCGACGCAACACCGGAGGCCGTGCACGCCAACACCGTGCTGCTGCGCGTCGAGCTGGTGGCCCTGCGCGCGGAGGTGGGCGCGCTGCAGCGAGCGCGGGCGCGGGGTGCTGTTGGTGATAAGCGGGAACGGACGGATATTAACAAGCGCGCACGGACGGATGCGTGGCGGCAGGGTGCTGACTCTGACATTGCGCACGACTCCGACTCGGCGCACGACTCCGACCACTCTGACTCTGACTCCGAGCCCACAGCGCACGACCCGGACGGCGACTCTGATCTGCCCGCGCACGACCCCGCCGCCGCCGCAAACGCAGACGAAGACTGGGCCGACGACGTCGATTTCCGCGCGGAGAGCGCGGCCGCCCCTTCTTCCTCGGCGGCGCAGCTGCGGGGCGTGTTCGATGAGGAGAATGAGGGCCTCACGCTGCCCGCTGCAGATCGAAGTGCGGATGCAAGCGCGGACGCAGCCCCCGCCCTCGCAGCCCTCGAGACGCAGCTCGGGGCGCTCGCAGCGGGGCTCGCGACACTGCAAACCGCGACGCGGGGCATCGCGGGGCGGGTGGCGGCGCTGGGCGCGTCGGCCGAGGCGGTCGAGGGGCGGGCCGCTGCTTCTTCTCCTTCGTTACCCGGTGCGGCCGCCGCTGGTGCTTCGTCGTCGGGCGCCGAGGGGGCAGGAGACACACAGCTCGACGTGAAGGCGGAGCTGGCGGCGCTGCGGCGCGAGTGGGCGGCGTTCCGCGGAGGGTGGGACGTCCCTCCTTCGTATCCGTCAAGTTATGCCAATCCCTTCCCGCAGCTTGCGCCCGATGTGGCGTTCGCGGATCCGTACGCGCCGCCGGCGCTCGATGCGTATGGGTCGAATGCGGCGAACGCGACCGTGTACGCGTACCCGCCCTCGCCCGATCCGAGCCTGCGCCAGCGCCAGCGGAAGGCACGGCCTGTGTATGACCCTGCGTGCGCGGGCGAGGAAGGTGCGTGGAGAGACGGCGCGGGCGAGGACGGGGATGGGGACGGTGCAGGTGAAGATGGGGACGGTGCAGGTGAAGATGGGGATGTGGGTGCAGAATACGAGGAGAGCAGCGGCAAGCACCAGCACGGGCGGTACCTCTCGGACGCGGGCGACGCGGGGCGCGTACCCGGGCGGTGGGGGCTGCCGACGCCGGTGGGGAGCGTGCGGGGTGGGGGGTCCGCGTCCGCTTCGTTCCCCGGGATGGGGATGGGGATACCTGCGGGTGTAGGAGCAGGAGCAGCCGCGGAGAGACTGGGAACGGGAGTGGGTGAGAAGGGAAAGAGCCTGACGGAGCCGGAGCCGCACGCGCTGCTGCTCACGGGCGCGGCGGTGGGGGTGGGCGCCCTGATTGTGGGCGCGGCCTGGTGGGGGGCGTGAGCGGCTGCGGGGCTGCTTGCTGCTTGCTTGCTGCTGGTCGCAAGCTGACGAGTTACGGGCGCGAGTGGATTTGGTGGGGGAGGAAGAGGAGTTTAACTATCTTTATCTCTTTCGTTTGCTTGCACTCTCATACTCATGGCATCTACTCATAATTCATAGAACGGATTTGGATTTGTTTTCTCGTATCGTTATGTATCGTATTGTGCGTGGAGATGCGCGTTAATATGTGGTTCTGCGTGAAGCTCCTACCTATTACGGTTGACCTACGGATGAATGCAGAGTTACCTTGCTAGCAAGGTCTCTCGACCCCCATAATTGGACCGCATATTGCCCCACCCATTGATCCTAGTTCTCCCGAGCCAATCATACAACTTTGCTGTTCTCGTTTACATGCGGTGGGTAAATTCGCGGGTGTTTTGCACAATTGTTACGAATTGCCGGCTATTGCCACCGGGTGCCCACACGCAGCAACCTGCAGGACCAACTTGAACACAATTGATCAAGAGCACAAGACACCAAGTTACACTTATTTTTGTCAACCAAAGGTCTCTTCCGACATAGTCGGAGCTCTCTAGTTTCACTGAAAGCCCACGGCTCTTTCGGCCGACCCGGTGTGATCTGAATGATCCGAGGAGCGGTCTGTCTTTTTCGGAACGGTCAGTCCCGCATCCTGGATGGCGTTCACTTGCAATCCCACAGCGGACCGTGCCCGCATCGCAGACGTAATTGTGGAGGCCAGGATGAAGGAATCTCTTCTCTCGTTCAACGTGACTCAAGAGACCTGATACAGTACAGAACCGAGGCCTCAGGCGACGAAGACCCTACCATAGATTCCACTTGGGATCCGGCGACAGTAGCTTGACGGTGATAGCGGATCGCGCGCGCTTCCTAGACGCGAATGCGAAGATCCTCGACATAGCAATCTCTTCTCTCATTGCGGAATGAGGAAGACCTGCTCCGGGAACGGCTCGACTCATACAAATACCCGATCCTGAGCATCACCGGGCATATATCGCAACACATTTCCCTCAATCCCGAAATTCAGTTTCAACGTTTCAACGAGGACTAAACGAAGTCCTGTCGCAACGAGCAGTCAGATGAAGAGTCGGCCTAACAAATTTTAGCCTTTGAATGTGCGTTTTTACTCTGTGCATGCAACTCGCACTTAGCGTCGTGGCTGATCAGAAAATATGTCCTCCGTCAGACGATCGTAGAACATGGGTGGTGCGTTGCTGGAAGAGCCGGTGAAACGAGCACGAGGACGGGAGCGCAGCGAGAGGTCATTAACGCGCGATGGAGTCGATGTGAGAGCCCCACTCGGGCCCAACCTTCGCCTTTCGCCCGAGCCGTGTCTCGTTCTTGCTCAAATGAGGAACCGTGGGTACATCGATGCTGGTTCAGGCGCCCAAACGCATATCCTCATCCGCTGAAACTTAGAGTGAGTGCTAAAAAAGAACTGTCGACGCTCAACTCCATTCTTTAATGCCCAAACTAGATTGCAATCAGGAGTACCAAAAGGTGTGGGGCTTTGAAGCAGCCTCAGCCTTTGGTCGCTCGCCTGATTCTTGAACTACGCTTCCCTTGGCCATTCTCTTATCTGATTACGCCCCCAGGATTCTGTGATTACATTCCCAAGTTGGGATACGACGGAGAACAAGGACAGAACAGGATCTCCGAATTGTCCGGCGGAGTATGCCGGAGCCAAATCTCCTCCTGGAATCACACGCATCGTCCTCGGCTCTCCTGATAGAACCCGTCGAAGCATTGATCCGTGTACTCGACGGACTGACCAGCCACCGGTCAGGGGCCCTCAGGGCCACTTCATCTCACGCCAGGGGCCTTGGAAAAATCAGATAAGATGGCAGCGACGTTCACAGACTTTCATCCTCCGGACCTCTGCCTCCCCTTACACGATGCTGGACGAGCGAAAATCTTTGTCCATCCGCCCAGTTCAACAAAACAGCTCTTTTGACGACAAGGATACGCCAGGAAGCCTGACAGAAGTTCCCAGCCTCTCAACGAGCGAAACAACTCGCGGAAAACTGCCGCTTGGATGGAAACTGACCATAATTATTCTTACTTGTCTCTGCACATGTGTGTCCTTCACCCAGCTCAATTCCTTCTTACTCATATTTACTCCAGTCGGCAACCACTGGTCCAACGTACGTCCTTTAGCTTCAGAGTCGCTTGACGTCGTCTTACATTCCGCAGGGTCTGATCGTGTGCGCTTGTTCAGACGGTCGCCACTACTTCTCATACGAATTCTTTAGTGCCCAGAAGACGACGATCATCAAGACGCTAGATATCAACAATTCCGAATTTGCTACCTTGGTAAGGGCTCGCCTTTTTTCGACAGACCGCTCCTCTGACCAGTTATTTATAGGTTGCAGTGACGAACCTCGTGGGCACATTTCGATTCTTGTTTTGAACAGAATAGAAGTTTGGCCTCCAGGTCAACACTTTTTTATGCGTTGCTCTAGGCGTAAGACGATTATATGTCGCGATACGAGTACTCAGGCTGACGGTGGCGGACAGTTTGGAATTGACAAATGGGGAGGTCCCTTGCTCTCCGTTTATCTCACGATATTCCATCTGGCTGGATCCGCCATCGAAGCTGGCTCTGTTACTGGCAGTCTTCGTTCCTATCCAGTACTCATCTTGGGGAAAGTGGTGGCCGCTGTAGGTACCGTTTTTCTTACGTTTTCATGTTTTGATCTGCGACAGGTCGGCGACGGAAGTCTCGATAACGCACAGGCAAGCTTTCTTTTTCCCCCTTCGTGTTCTGCCGCTGATTTTTTTAGCATCGGATCTTCTCCACGTACTTCGCGCCGGGCAAGGGTAGGCATGGTGAATAACCTGTCGAGCATTCCAACTCATAGGTTCCTGGTATAGGTTTCGCGTCGAGCATTGGTGCAGCATCAACTTTCGAATTCTCGCGCACTATTAAATTATATCAGGGATAATCTGGTCGATCGCGAATCTGGCCCAATACACAGGTACGAAAGCAGCCTACAAAGCTGAATGCGCGTCATATGCACCACCTCAACAGGTCAAACCACGGCCAACGTAATCACTCAGAATCTCGGTTCATTTTCGTGGTCGTTGTGGATCAGCGCCGTCATCAGTCTTTTTTCTTCGATTTGTGCCATTGGCGTGTTCTTCCTCGATAGGTACTTACGCAGAACGTACAACATAACCGACCAGACGAGTGGGAAACGTCATGTCGGGGCTTCAAAGACTGGAGGTTTCAAGCTCGATGCGATCCGACACATGCCAGCTACGTTTTGGTTCATAGTCCTCTTTGCGGCGAGTTTGATATCTTCGATTTTTCTGCGGCTTCCTCATGCTGGTATCCTCAGATATTTGAGAACGCTGGAGTCCAGTCATTCGTGTCAATTTCAACGTGAGCCGACCTGTCGTTCTACGCCCCAGTTCACCGAGGCTCTCTAGTCAATTTGCACAGCAACGTCTCAAAAAGGGCGCAGTCGTCGGAGGATGGGTCGCATCCATGTACTTGCTTCTTCCCATCGGACTCACACCGTTTATCGGGATATTCGTCGATCTGTTCGGTCATCGAGTCACTTTGCGTAAGTCCTTCTCAGCACGGGAGAAGGTAGCTAACCCGAGTAGTCTTCATGTCTGGCTTAACGTTCCTCATATCCATGCTGCTATTGAAGCTCTCGCATACCGTACCCACATTCGTCGCTGCATATGTAATGTATGCGTTGTCTCAGGTGATGTTTAACAGCTTTCAATCACTTCCGAATGCTTATAAATCATTCTCTTCAGAGCATTACCCCCGCTCCACAGGTGATATATCTGCGGGAAGCCATTTGTTAAATTAATCCGTGCCTCAGGTTGAAATCATTCGAAGCGTTCTGCCTGATCCCCAATACTTTGCGACCGCGTAAGTACTCCTCCGCTGGAAAAGTTGATTCCGTACTGAACACACATCCCATAGTTTTGCGATAAAGAGTAATATGCTCCACATTTGGCCTCATTCTCGATACTGACACCGCGTACCTAGAATCCGTCGTACAAGCCAGTATCGTCATCATCACCACTGCGGCCGGAAAGCTCCAAGACCTCTCGCCCACCAACTCTCTGGACCCTGCAGTCACGTTGTGGCTTTCATACGCAGCGGCCTCGGTTGCAGTGTCCGGTGGTCTTCTCCTCGTGTCGTATACGACGCTCCTCCCAGCAGCCCGCCTATCCCAAGTTAAGCCTGCTCTAATCGATCTCGAAATAAGCCGCCTGTGGAGCTTGAGACGGTCAACCCGTCCTGTTGATGATGCGGAGGATGCGGACCCGAAATTCCGCGAGTCCATCTTGAAATCCCCGTTGAGCGCACGTATGGGAGGCCGCTGGTTCTATGCGGGTCTTTCGGTGGGTGTTATCCTCTTGGGATGGATTATGTTTGGATTGGGTGTGAACTGGGGTGTTCATGGGTCTGTGATTGCTGGAACTACAGGAGAGTAGTAGGGTCGCAGCGACCAACGCAGATACAAATGAATTGCAAACGAATCCGATACGAGCGAAATTTATGAGAATTTGTAGTTTAATACGTTGCATATGTTGAAACGGATGTATCGAGTGAGATCAATTCATGGTTACTTGTGTCAAATCGAACCGTGTGAAAGCCATCAGATCTGATCCAAGCTTGCGTCATTTGATTTTCTTCTTGTTCACGACTCTGGCAAGTCAGTGGCAAGGCATCGCAGCCCATATACGAAGACGAACACGACAAACCTAGTTCCGATAACGACAAGTGCAAAATATCCCCGGGCCCGTGGACGCTGGACGTGGAATGGACATATCTCGCAATGGAACATGCAATCATGGGAAGGTGAACAGATGGGATATCGACACCACTTTAGCTATGGAGGGTGTTCTCCACTGTTCTTCACCTGTTGATTTTCACCGAAACCCCTCTTCACAAACCGCCCGTGGAATCCCTCGGTACAATCCTCCAGACATTGTCTACTCCCGGGCATATCTCGCTCGCGGCGTTCCTCGTTCTATTCAAAGCCTCCAGTTGGTTCCTGGATCCCGAATTGAAGCCGACTCTGCAGCAATCCAATGTATGGCATCACCTCGGACGTATCTCCAATTTCCCGGAATCCAGTTTGCGGGCAGTCAAGTTGCGGACCGCTATTTTGAACTTGGCCAACAAATTGCAGGTGCACCAGAGTGAAAAGCGTGTATTTACACGCACATGTTTTCCGGCGATAAACTCTGGGGGCGGAAACAGGAGGCGATGCAGGCGTTCATATCCGTCGTCCGCGATGTGTGGGTGCCGGAGGTTATCGCGCAATACTCTTTCGCAGATGAAACCGAAGAGAGCTGGACCTTGGCGCTGACAGCGCTCTCAAATGTTTTGTTGAATCTCGACGTCAGCCCTGCCCTGTCCCCCGATGATCATTTCGCGGCACAACTAACAAAAATCCTGCTCGAATGCAGGGCTGTTTTCTGCTTTCAGCTCGGCAACACACTCGTCAAGGCGGCGGAACGCGCGAGGAACACGATTCAATAGTGCCCGCCGCAGACGCCGCCTCACATTGCTCCACAGCGGGTCGCCGATTTTCTGGAAGCACTGGGCCACACGATTGCGTCCAAATTTAAAACAACAAGCGGAGAAATGCAGCTCGGGGGTTCGACGAAGAGATACAGAAACTGGCGGGAGCTCAACAAGCATTTTCTTGCGGAATTGGATGAATTAGAGGGGTCGCCAGAACTTGCTGCTTGAATATTCACCTTCTGCATGGTCGCATTCGGTTGCGCAATGATTATTATAGACAGATGTCAGTCTCAGTGTAATCATGCCGTCCACAAATATTCCAATCGTCATCTTCGCGTTGAGATTATAGTATGGCAAGCTGAACCACCGGACCACTGCGAGAGAATATGTATAAGCAAGTAACTGAACCCACATCAGTCAAAACTGTGAGCTGCCGCACGATTGGTAATGTGGACGGTCGACCGCAGGCGTGCAGACGGACGCTTGGCCAGGAAAATGGTCGATAACAGGAGCACGGGGCGTAGTGGTGGGAGAAGCCGCTCACTCCTCCATTATCGTCGTCTGCAACCTGCCAAATCCGAGGTGTCCGGCGCAGGCGCGCACCGTCCGATTTTTCAGGTGCCAGCACCACGAGTCCGATCTCCCGCAGATCGCGGAGCGTTCCCGGCGGGCGGGGCTCGGCGCGAAGGTTCAGTTCAGTTCAGAGTGCCGTCGACTGTCAGCATCCGGAGGATGGTGTCAGAGTCTCAGAGATGTGCAGCGCGCCGTGTCTCGGGCGGAGAAGGTAGCAGCTGAGGTAGCATCAAGTAGCCGGAACAGATATACCTTTAACCAAGCCAAGATTGCCAGCGACAGACGGCCCATTGCCCAGACGGACTCGGCGGCGAAACACGACCCAAAAACACCCCGCAAGACTCCGAGTGGCGCAGACGGCAAGTCCCCTCTTGCCTCTACCCCCGGCCAGATGTGGCGCATGTCTGCTTTCCTCGAGGCCGAGTCGAGACTCGACCAAGACTCGACTTGAAAGACGCAGAGGCGTCGGATTCCGATTCCCGAATAAAACAAGCGGCGACGGTGAGTGAAGAAGCGAGAGTCAAGAGCGAAGATTCAGCGACGAGGCACCGGAGACAGTCAGCTGTGAGCCAGATTCTTGCACGAGGTCCGCAGGCGAGAAACATCGTTGTCGTGGTGGGAAGACAAGGCCATCCACGTCCAGTTTAGGAAATCCGCCCTTCCCTCTTGGGACGTCTAAGTATCTCCACTCCAAAAAACCATTAAGGCGGGTTACACGTATGCAACCGAGAACAAAAGAATTTACTATTTAGCTATAAAGACCGTCGGCAGGGAACGAACGAGGGGAGCGGGACTCGCCACGCGAGGTGGATGTATGTACGGGTAAATGCGGGCAGAAGATGTATGTATGTACGTAGATGCGAGGGGGAGCGGGGGGAGATGCAACTGCACCAAGGGTATCTATGCGTCTAGCTAAGCCTGATTAGAAGGTCCGGGGGGGTCCGTTACGGTTTTAGGGGCGATAAGTTACGATCACGAGTAACGGCAGCGGAATCACAGCGCAAGCCCGAGCACCGCGCCCAGCAGCGCCAGCATGCTCGGGGCGCGCAGCGCCGCCGCCGCGCCCGTGCCCGTCGTCTGGCTCGCGCCGATGCCCGTGCCCGACGGCCCGCTCTTGCCCGTGCCCGACGAACCGCTCTTGCTCGCGCCGCTCGTGCCCGAGCTGCCGGTGGTGGAGTTGGACCCGGAGCCGGTGGAGGAGCCGCGCGCGGCGATGTCTACGCGGGCGTATCAATATATGAATACAGGGAAGAGGGGGGGGAAGACGCACAGTCGGAAAACGAGGGCTGCGTGTAGTTGGTCTCGACGTAGGGCGTCGTCTTGTTCTGGGTGACGCCGACGGGGGCGAGGTGCTGCGGAGAGGCGTCAGCAGCACGAAGGAGAAGACGAAAGAAAACGCACATCAAACGCCGCCGCGAGCTTGGGGTAGTTGTCGATCGCCGTCTGCATCGTGTAGTTGTTGAGCTCGTGCGTCAGGATGATCGCGCCGACCTGTGTGCGGGGCGTCAGCGTTCGTCCGTATGTGTGTGTATGCACCACGTCGCTCTGAGCGCTCAGAACGAGGCCCGAAGAGAACGCAAACGCACCGTATCGAACTTGCCCGACGTTGCGTCCGAGATGAGCGTGTCGTAGTTGGACTGCACCGTGTCCGTCGTGATGCCGTTGGTGCCAGCTTCCCAATCGAACGAGTCGAAGCCCCACATGATCGTCTCGAGCCCGAGCTGCTGCGCGATGAACCGGATGCGGTCGTCGACGTCGCCTTTCGGGGGCTGCGCAAATTAAAGCGAGGGGTCAGTATTTTGCGGGAAGGAAGGGGAGGGAGGGAGGAGGGGAGGAGAAGAAGAAGGAGAGGGGAAGGGGAAGGAAGACGAGGAGGAGGAAGACGAGGAAGACCAGGATAGGGATAAACACAACGAGCAATCCCCGCGTCCGGCACCCGGGACATGCCCGTCCTCGTGCATGTAGAGAAATGAAGTCGGGTCCGGACACTCCCTCGAACAAGACACCGCGAGAACGGTACGGCGAGGAATCCCCGCCCCGCACGCCAAGCCCAAAGTCCCCGCGGACCCGGGTACGACGTGCGTATGCATCGACGCCGGGCACGGAGCGCATATAACCCCCGCACGAACCCCCGTGCGGCGTAAACCGCCCGTCCACACGTTGGACGCCGGAGGGGAGGAGGCCCTGTCGCGCTACGCTGTCGGCGAAGGCGCGTAGAGCGTCCTGTGGCGATCTCCGTCCCCTTGCGCACCCCCTACGTGCGCTCGCCTGCGGCCTGGTCTGAAGCCGCGTCCCCTTCGTGCGCCGACGTGCGATTCTGAAGCCGCGCCTCCTTCGCGCGCCCTCGTCAGCGCCCACGTCTGCGCACAGTCGCGCCCACGCTGCTCTGCACACGCCACGTCTGCCCTCTTCGTGCGCCGACATGTACGCCCTCTGGCCACAACCCCCGCCGTCTCCGCGCCGACGCCTGCGCCAAAAACCGCGCCTCCTTCGTGCGCCCACGTCTGCGCCCGGAGCCATGCCCCCTTCGTGCGCGCAGAGGTACGCCCTCTGGCCAGAACCCCCGCCGACGCCTGCGCCTCCGTGCGTCCAGGTCCGCGCCTCCGTCCGCGCCCCCTTCGTGCGCCCCCTGCGTCTGCGCCCGAAGCCACATGTCACGTCTGCGCCTTCATACCACCGAAACCCCAAACCCAAAAACCCCAAAACGAAGGAATATGGAGAAAGAAAAAAACGCACCCGCCAGCACGTCGGCGTCACGCCCGTGACGAGCTTGATCGCCTGCTGCGTGTACCACAGCTCCGCGAACGCGCCCTCGTTCGTCGCCGCCGTCATCGAGGGGTGCGACCAGGTGTCTAGGGGGCGGAATGTGTCAGCGTTCGGGCGGGCGAAGGGGGGTGGGAGGGGGCGGGTGGGGCGGGGTTAAGAGGAAGGGCGGGGGGGAGAGGGAGGGAGGGAACGAGGAGGGGTCGGAGGAGCGGGCGGGGCGAACAGAAGGGGGAAGGAGAGGAGGGTGGAGAAGCTCAAGGACGGGAGGTGGGTGGGGAAAGAAGAGGATGGGAAGAAGCTCAAGGACGGGAGGTGGGTGGGGAAAGAAGAGGATGGGAAGAAGAGCGAAGATGACGGGATGGGGGGGGTGGAGGTGGAGGGGCGGGGGCGGGGGCGGGAACGAAGATAAGGAGCGGGCGGACGGTAGACGGGCTCGGAGAGAAGGAGGGAGCGCAGAAGGAGGGCGGACGCGGACGTGGGGAAGGTGACGAGCCGACGAGATGGGGTCGAGCGGGGAAGTCGAATGACAAATCCAAAAAGAAAAGCCACTCACGGACACAGATCTCATGCCCGTCCGCGACCGCGCGCTGCGCCTCGAGCGGGAAGTTGAACACGTTCGTCCCGATGTAGAACAGCGCTGCATATATGTCAGGATCGCGCGAAAAAATCACAATAAAAAAATAAAAAAATAAAACAAGAGAAACAAAGGAGAAGAAAAAAAGGAGAAAGCGCAGCATTCTACATATACGAAGAAAACGATATACGTGAAGAAAGTGGTACGCACTAGCCTTCTGGTTCTGCGACTCCAGGAAGTTGTAGAACCGGTTGTGCCCGCAGAACGGCCCGTCGTCGAATCCGTACCCGAGCGTCCGGGGCTGGCGAATCGAGTTAGTAAGATAGCTGGAGGGTAGGGGATAAGAGGAGGAAAGGGAAAGGAATGCCTGCGGCCGAGGATAAAATGCCTGCGGCGCAGGGTATGGCCTGCGGCGCGGAGGGTATGGCCTGCGGCGCTCGACAGCGCCTGACGACGCTCTCCTAACAAGGCCAAAAATGCATGCGGCGCAGACAGCTCGACCGCCTAACGGCGGTCTCGTGGGGAAGACAGGAAGGGACTGCCTGCGGCGCACTCGACCGCCTGACGGCGGCCGCAAAGGCAGGAAGGGAATGCTTGCGGCGCTGTCGAGCACCCAACGGTGCTCTTCTGTGCCTGCGGCGCCTCAACCGCCTAATGGCGGCCTCGTGATGGCTCGACAAAAAGGCGAAAACACGCACCGGCTGCACGTCCTTGACATCCGCATTGACGCCCGCGGTCTTGGGCGTCGTGCAGCCCGTCTGCGTCCACCAGCAGTCGGGGTCGGCGGCCTGGTCGTAGGTGACGCCGGTAAAGTCGCCGCCGAGGGTGCCGCGGGGGGCGATGTTGGGGATGTTGGCGCTGAAGGACGCGAACTTTGCCTTGCCGGCGGTGTCGTTGGGGAGGAGGGCGGTGACGTTCTTGGAGATGGTGGGGAAGTTGGGGATGGCGGCGGAGACGGCCGCGTTGAAGTACGGCGCGCATTCCGCGGTGGGGTCTGCGGGGACGTCAGCTCCTGTCGTGCGGATGAAAAGCGGAGGGAACGGGCCCTCGATGGCAGCCTCCTGCGCCTCGGTGGTGCGGTCCTGGGCGCGCACGGCGGCGGCGCGAAGGAGGAGGACGAGGGCGGCGGCGGCGGCGGGGGAAGCACAGCGGGCGCGCATGTTGTTGGTTGTCGTGGGTGGCGTGAAGGAGAACAAGAGAGGGAAATGAAAACAACTGTGTTTTGGCGTCCCTGTCTATCCCCGAAACATTCAGCCTATCCCCGGCGCGCTGCAATTCAATTTCAACACTCGGCGTGCCGACATTCCCCCGGAATCTCCGCCGCATCGAGCCGCACCGCGCAGATCGGGGTGAATAATCCGCAAAATTCCTGCTGAAACGGAGATAAAAGAGAGACATGAGGGACGGAAAGTGACGCGCCTATCCTGATCAGTGACCCCCTGATGGGATCCCTGATCGGCAAAGATCGGTGATGGCGGCCATAGCGACCTTCGGGCCCGACGAGCGCGGCGAGGGCCGCGGCGAGCACCACCCGCGCCTCGCTCGGACGCTCGCTCTCCCTGGAATGAAGACGAGGCTGTAGGCCGGCGTCCGGAACGTGAACCGCACGAAACACGGCAGGGTGATCGGCGTGTGATCTGCGCTGATGGCGCCCGTCAACATTTCTAAACGACGTCCACGAGGAACGACGACGACGGGGTAAAAATCTGCAGCGCGACGGTCGCCTGAGCCTCACGTTCTTGCTCTCATCCCTCGTTCAATTGAGCAAATTCCCTCCGGATCTGAATGCTGAGCGCTGAACAGCGACCCAGGCTTCAGCTCAACTCAATTGAAACGATCGACAATCACGTTCCCCCACCGGCGTCTACAGCCCGCGCCCATGGCCAATAATAAACCACGAGCCGGCACGCACCCTCCGACCCCTCCCTTCCATTTTTAGTCCAAGTCTATTCACCCAACGGCGTCCAGCGCCCGCCCGAAAGTCCCGAGCGTCCCGAACCCCTCTTCAAGTCTCAATTCGTCCAGCCCGGCGACAATAACACCTCCAAATGCGTCCCTCGCGTCCCGACTCCCGAGTACCCCACTCCAAATCTTGAACCTCGATTCGTGCAGCACGGCGACGGTGACCCTCTAAATGTGCCTCGCGCCGTCGCCCGACTCGACCTTGTTTGGAAGACTACTTCCCTCCTAATTTTCTCCTTCCTACCAGCACCCACCGGCCTGCGCCTTCGAAAATCGAACGCCCCAGCCCCGAGCGTCCCGAGCACACCAGTCTCGATTCGTCCACAGCTATTTTGAAAACACTAGTACAATTTTTTTCTTCTTCTTCATTTTCGACCGAAAGTTCGCATTGGCAATGCCAACGTGCCGAATTGAGACACAAAAGCTCCCAAAACTGAGCTTAGCTTTTGAGCTGCAGAAGGGCTGAAGACGGGTATTCGCGGAGCCGCTATTATATGCTCCTCGCCGAACTCTGCTCGAAAAACGAAGATTGTCTATCGTTTTTCAAAATAGCTGTATGTAATAGGCTTCAACTGTGTACCTCGCGCCGTGTGCGACAGCTGACAGCTGATGCGGAAGACTCCCTTGAAGCGCTTTCCTCTGCTTGCCTCCCCCACCGGCCTCCACAGCCCGCCTTCGGAAATCGAACGCCCCCGCGCCGAAAGCCCCGAGCGTCCCGAACACCCTTCTCCGAGTCTCGATTCGTCCAGCACGGCGACGCTAACTCCTACATAAATTTGCGCCCCCAACAGCTGATATTTTGTTCGGAAGAATCTAGGCTGTCTTGAACTTTGAAACGCTTCCTCCTTCCTCGGAGCGGCCTCTACAGCCCGCGCTCCGCCTTCGAAAACGGAGCCGCGCGTCTTCGTTCCGTTGAACCTGCACCGTTATGTCTTCTCAGCTCTGTTCCGTCTGTTCCCCGATGTATTTATATCTCTCCCTCGCAGCCGAGCCCCATCTCGACGTTAAATATAAAGTGCCCCCTCCACTAAAAATATCCTCCCTTGCCGCAATACTGCCGCAATTCAACAAAATAACAGGCATCCAACCTGTCATTGTCAAGACCCAATATAATAATAATATTCAGCCCCGTAGCCGGCCTTTCACCGCCCGCCGCCTCGCTTGCGCCTTCGCGACCCGGCAGCCGGGTCGCTTGCGCTTGTCGAATAATCTATTCAGCATTGACGCCGAGGTCGACATTGAATATCTATACGACACCGAGCTGCCCAGCAAGACGACGCGAAACGGAAGAGGAAGAGGAATACGAGCCGGTGGCGAGGGTCTCGCGTCCGCCTCGCATGTCGAGATAATGTAGGCGCGGTGCATGCGGAAGGCCCGGGTTCGACTCCCGGCTGGCTCATAATTGTCACGTCGAGCTCTTTTTCCCTTCTTCTTCCTTCGTGCAGCACTCTCTCCGCGATTATCAGTGTCATACCCGTCTGGCATCTCACAACTTGAAAGTCGCCCGGTTCGAATTAATCCCAACCCTGCATCTGATTTCCTCCTTCCTGCCTGCGCCTCAGAACGAGGCACCGCACGCTCGTACAGAGCTCCTCGCAGCAGGGATAGTACGAGCCAGTGGCGAAGGGTATCGCGTCCGCGTCATATATGCGACATTATGGATTCACTGTGTATGCGCGGAAGGCCCGGGTTCGACTCCCGGCTGGCTCATGGCTCGTGGTTCGTTTCTGGGGTCTTTTTTCTGGTCAGTCCGTGCAGCACTCTCTCATATCCGCACGCAGCGACTGCCATCGCGCTTGAACGTACCTGTTGAATTCGAACGCTGCGCATACGCTCCGGATTAATACCAACACCACGTCTCCTTTCCTCCCGAGCACCTCAAAATGAGGCACCGCACCTGCATACAAGGCTCCTCGTAGCAGGGATAGTGCGAGCCAGTGGCGAAGGGTATCGCGTCCGCGTCATATACTGGAGTGGGAATCTAATTTGTCGAATATTTATATTTATTCAGCCCTGCACAAGACGCGAAACGCACAGGCAATACGAGCCAGTGGCGAGGGTCTCGCGTCCGCCTCATATGATCGTGAGTGTAAATCTTGGCACGCGGAAGGTCCGGGTTCGACTCCCGGCTGGCTCATACGAGAGGATCCAGGGTTGTTTTTTCGTCTTCTTGTTCTGGGCATCTCGTTTGGCAGTCTCTCTTATGATTACGTCCCACGACTGCCATCGCCCGCAATTAAATCCAACACCGTGTCTCCTTTCTTCCTGCTGCCTGCAACTCACAACAAGGCACCGCACCCACACAAGGCTCCTCGCAGCGAGCACAAGTACGAGCCAGTGGCGAAGGGTACCGCGTCCGCCTCATATGATCGTGGTTCAATGAGTGTAAATCTTGGCACGCGGAAGGTCCGGGTTCGACTCCCGGCTGGCTCATACGAGAGGATCCAGGGTTGTTTTTTCGTCTTCTTGTTCTGGGCATCTCGTTTGGCAGTCTCTCTTATGATTACGTCCCCACGACTGCCATCGCCCGCAATTAAATCCAACACCGTGTCTCCTTTCTTCCTGCCTGCCTGCAACTCACAACAAGGCACCGCACCCACACAAGGCTCCTCGCAGCGAGCACAAGTACGAGCCAGTGGCGAAGGGTACCGCGTCCGCGTCATATACTGCAAGATAAATCGGATTATCTGGTGTGCGGAAGGCCCGGGTTCGACTCCCGGCTGGCTCATACGAGAGGATCCAGGGTTGTTTTTTCGTCTTCTTGTTCTGGACATATCGTGCAGCAGTCTCTCTGATGATTACATCCCCACGACTGCCATCGTCCGCAATTAAATCCAACACCGCGTCTCCTTTCCTCCCGCCTGCCTGCACCTCAAAATGAGGCACCGCACCCGTACAAGGCTCCTCGCAGCAGGGATAGTGCGAGCCAGTGGCGAAGGGTATCGCGTCCGCATCATATAGGTACATGATAGATTCGCTGTGTATGCGGAAGGCCCGGGTTCGACTCCCGGCTGGCTCATTCGAGAAGATCTAGGTTTTTTTTTTCGTCTTCTTCCTCTGGTCAGTCTGTGCAGCAGTCTCTCTGCGATTATCGTATCCGCCCAGCATCTCACAATCTGAACATATGCACACTGCCATCGCGCTCGAACATTGCCCGGTCCGAATTAATCCCACCACCGCCTCCTGCACTGTAACTTCACAACGAGGCAACGCACCCGTACAAGGCTCCTCGCAGCAAGGATAAATACGAGCCAGTGGCGAAAGGTCTCGCGTCCGCCTCGTATATTATATGTTGAGTGCCGGTAATGCGGAAGGCCCGGGTTCGACTTCCGGCTGGCTAATAGAACTCCCTCGGGTTTTTTTTTGTCCTCTGGTCACTTCGTGCGGCAGTCTCTCTGCGATCATCATATCCACTACAACACGCGAGGTACGAGCGTCAAGTGTTGTGGCGTCTGTAACACCTTTAAACGCGTGCCTCGCGCCATCGCCCGACTCGATCTTGTTTGGAAGCCTGCTCCCAATCACTCCGTCCTCGGAGCACCCACCGGCTTCCACAGCCTGCGCGCCGCCTTCGAAAATCGAACACCCCAGCCCCGAGCGTCCCAAGCACACCAGTCTCAATTCGTCTAGCACGGCGACGCTACCTCCTAAATTTGTGCCCCCAACAGTAGTCTGTAGTTTACCGCGTGCCTGATGTAGGGAGCTCGACCTTATTACATAATCGTCGAACTTTGAATTATCGACGAGGCTTTCCTCCTGCATGGCGGCAATACAGGCTATATATGAAGAGGCCAAATCCCTTAGAATTCCAAAACAAAGCAATTTGTGCCCTCAGAGTTCCTGTTACAGAGGTCGTTGAGGTGCAAAGTTGTTACCGGCCGGTTCACATCAAAATCCGGCCTCACGGTTTTGGGATCACCTGGGAAAATTTGAGTGTGAAAGTTGCTGGTTCTCGTGGTCGGGTGAATAATCCCCAAGAAAATCGACGAACAACGCGCTCTAACCCTCATTTCTATGTCCGAGAAATTCAAGATTACATAATAAGGCTAACCTCCAATCAACTGATCAAGGCACTCAACAGACTACAACATGCGAGGTACGAGCTACTTCTGTTGTAACGTCTGTCTACGAGAGACTACCCCAACAGCTGACATTTTGTTCGGAAGAATCGAATTTAGACTGCCTTGAATTTTGAAGCGCTTCCCTGAGGCCTCCAAAGCCCGCCCTGCTTCGAAAATCCAACATTCAGGCCCAAAATGTCTCTCCGTTCCGTCGAACGGTCTCGAATCTGCAACGTTGAATATGTCTTCTCAGCTCTGTTCCGTCCGTTCCTCGATGTATTTATATCGCGCCCCTCGCAGCCGAGCCCAAGTGCCCCCTCTGTCCTAAAAATATCCTCCCCTGCCAGGGTCGGGGGCCCTGCCGCAATACTGCCGCAATAACAAGCACCAGGCGACCCAACCTGTCATTGCCAAAACTCAATATAATAATAATAATTCAGCGGCCGTTCACCGCCCGCCGCCTCGCTTGCGGCTTCGCGACCCGGCAGCCGCGTCGCTTGCGCTCGTCGAATATCTTAGATATTCAGCATTGACGCCGAGGTCGGTCTTGAATATCGATTCAACCCCGAGCTGCCCAGCAAGATGACCCGAAACGGAAGCGGAAGAGGAATACGACTAGTATGTACTCCGAGCCGGTGGCGAGGGTCTCGCGTCCGCCTCGCATGTCGAAATCGGCGCGGTGCATGCGGAAGGCCGGCGCCGGGTTCGCCTCCCGGCTGGCTCATGCGGGAGTAGCAGCGATTTTCTTCCTTTTCTTCGTCGTCGTCCAATGGTGAGTTCGTGCGACGAGTCTGCAATTATCACAAAGTCCCCACGACTGCCATCGTCCGCAATTAAATCCAACCCCGCATCTGATTTCCTCCTTCCTGCCTGCGTCTCAGAACGGGCCAACGTACATGCGTACAAGGCTCCTCGCAGCAGGAATAGTACGAGCCAGTGGCGAAGGGTATTGCGTCCGCCTCGTATATATATTGAGTGCCAGTAATGCGGAAGGCCCGGGTTCGACTCCCGGCTGGCTCATAGCACTCCCTCGAGTTTTTTTCGTCCTCTGGTCACTTCGTGCAGCAGTCTCGCTGCGATTATCATCCCCACAATTTAAATGTTGCCCGTTCCCATTCCGAACTACTTTCAGCACCGCGCTTGATTCCCCTCCCCGCACCTCCAAAACGAGGCACCTCACCCGTACAAGGATCCTCGCAGCGAGCATAAGTACGAGCCGGTGGCGAAGGGTATCGTATCCGCCTCGCATGTAAGGGTACTGAGGCTAGGTGCATGCGGAGGCCCGGGTTCGACTCCCGGCTGGCTCATACGAGAAGATCCAGGATTTTTTGTCTTTCTCTTCTTCCTCTGGTTAGTTCGTGCAGCAGTCTCTCTGACGATTACATCCTCACGACTACCATCGCCCGCAATTAAATCCAACATCGCATCTGAATTTCCTCCCCTGCCCCTCCGAAACGGGCCAACGCACCTGCATACAAGGCTCCGCACAGCAGTGGGTAATAAGAGCCAGTGGCGAAGGTCTTGAATCCGCATCAATAGGGTGTTTCACAATTGACTTTTTGACCCCAACTTGCGCCCCAACTCCGGCCTCAACTTGGCCTCAACTTGCCTCGAGTTGAGGCATGAGTTGGGGACTTAATTGTGAAACACCTAAGCAGATGTTTTCTCGGAGTTGAGCAGAGTTGAGGTTTGGGGATCAGATCTTGTGCTGCAAGCAAAGTTGGGGCTCAAGTCGGGGCAGAAGTTGGGGCAAAGTTGGATGTCAAGTCGAGGTCCTACCCTCGACTTGACATCCAACTTCGATTTTCGTGCCCCAACTTCGACCCCAACTTGCCCCGAGTTGAGGTCGAAGTTGAGGCACGAGTTGGGCCCGAAAATCTAATTATGAAACACCCTAATGCCGGAGAGGTATGCGGAAGGCCCGGGTTCGACTCCCGGCTGGCTCTGTTGGAACGGCAAACCGAAGTCCCGACTTGGGACTCATTCGGACTCATCCGTCATGCTAGCGCTCGACGGCTCCTCGTGTATACCCTGCAACGGACTCATACTTATTCAGACTGACTGTATGTACATGCGCATGCGCGCTGTTCCCTGACTCTCATGTGCGCTGCCTCCATGTTGTGTTTACTTGTCCCCGTAAGTAGTTATGACTCTTATGTTTGTATTTAAGCAGTAGTATTCTACGCAATTTATTTAGTTCAATCCCCTCTCTCAAATTCCCTCGTTGAATAGGCTCATTCGGGAAGATCCACGATTTTTTTTTCGTCTTCTTCCTCTCGTCAGTCTGTACAGCAGTCTCTCTGCGAATATCATATCCGCCCAGCATCTTACAGTTTGAACATATGCACACTGCCATCGCGCTCGAACGTTGCCCGGTCCGAATTAATCCCACCACCGCCTCCTGCACTGTAACTTCACAACGAGGCAGTGCACCCATACAAAGCCCCTCGCAGCAAGGATAAATACGAGACATTGGCGAAAGGTCTCGTGTCCGCCTATATGTATTGAGTGCCGGTAATGCGCATAGAACTCCCTCGGGTTTTTTGCGTCCTCTGGTCACTTCGTGCGGCAGTCTCTCTCCGATCATCATATCCACTACAACACGCGAGGTACCAGCGTCAAGTGTTGTGGCATCTGTCTAGGAGAGACTACATATCCACTTGGCATTTCACACTTTGAACCCTGCCCACACGCTCCGAATCAATCCCAAGTTGATTCCCAACATCACATCTGAATTCCCTCCCGCGTGCCTGCATCTCCGACTCAACAAGGCAGCACGCACTCATATCAATCTCCGCGCATCAGGGATAGTACGAGCCAGTGGCGAAAGATATCCTATCCCCTAATGTAGGCCATACGCGGTGATTATGTGGAAGGCCCGGGCTCGAATCCCGGCTGGCTCATAGTGGGAGCCTCAGCGATTTTCTTCTTGTTCTGGTTAGTTCGCGCAGCAGTCTCATATCCGCGTGCACCCTTGAACGTTCCTGTTGAATTCGAACACCAGCCCATACGCTCCGGATTAATTCCAAGACCGTCTCTCCCATCTCAGAACGACCTGCACAAAGCTCCGTGTAATAGCGGGCACAGTGCGAGCCAGTGGTGAAGGGTCTCGCGTCCGCCTCGTATATATGTTGCGTCTTTGTATGCGGCTGGACGGGATCCTTTTTTCTGGTTAGTTCGTTTAGCACTCTCTCATATCCGCGTGCAGCGACTGGCATCGCGCTCAAGGCCTCGAACGTTGCCCGTTCCGAACTAACTCTGAAACGCAAGGCAACACACCTGATACGACGCTCCCCGCAGCAGGGATAAATACAAGCCATTGGCGAAGGGTATCGCGTCCGCCGCAAATTCATGAAGGGTTTGATACATGCGGAAGGCCCGGGTTCGACTCCCGGCTGGCTCGTGGAGCATTCGAGATCTATTTTTCTGGTCAGCTCGTGTAGGTAGTCTCTCTGATGATTATATCCGCCTGCCTCTCACAATTTGAACGTTGCCCGTTCCGGATTGATTCGAACTTCGCATCTGATTTCCCCCCGACTCAGAACGAGGCAACGCACACCTGTACGCGTACAAAGGCTCCGCGCAGCAAGGATAGTACGAGCCAGTGGCGAAGGGTCTCGCGTCCGCAGCATATGGGGCCATAGTTTACGATCGTGATTATGCGGAAGGCCAAGGTTCGACTCCCGGCTGGCTCATAGAATTCCCTTAGGTTTTTTCGTTCTCTGGACACCTCGTCTCTCTTAGATTATCATATTCATAGTCCACGTGGCAATTCACACTTTGAACGTTGCCCGTTCCGAATTAATTCCAACACCACCTTTGAATTTCCTCCCCGGACCTCACAAACAGGAACGCACACGTGTACAAGGCTCCGCACACGCACAGCAGTGGGTAATATGAGCCAGTCTCGCGTCTGCACCATATACACGAGAATTGGAGGCGGTGATTACATATGCGGAAGGCCCGGGTTCGACTCCCGGCTGGTTCATGGAGGATCGGTATCTTTTTTCTGGTTAGTTCGCCCAGTACGCACTCTGTCATATCCGCATGCGCATACTGCCATCGCTCTTGAACGTTCCTGAATCCGAACGGTGCCCATACATTTCGAATTAATCCCAACCCCGCATCTGAATATCTGATTCCCTTCCCCGCCCTCAAAACGAGGCAAAGCACCCGATACGAGGCTTCTCACAGCAAGGATAGAACGAGCCAGTGGCGAAGGGTATCGCGTCCGCCGCAAATTCATTGCGGGTTTGATACATGTGGAAGGCCCGGGTTCGACTTCCGGCTGGGTCGTGTAACGAGGATGAGCTCCTTTTTTCTCTCTCTTCTTCTGGACACTTCATGCAGCAGTCTCTCTGCGATTATCACATCCGCCAGGCATCTTGCAATTTGAATGTTGCCTTTCAATTTCGAATTAATTCCAATATCACATCTGATTTCCTCCCACTGCAGCTCAGAACGAGGCAATGCACCCATACGAGGCTCCGCGCAGCAGGGGTAGAACGAGCCAGTGACGAACGCCGCCGAAAGGTCTCGCGCCCCCCCCATACACCACCATTTGGGTCTTTTATTTCTGAGACAAATCCAGCAGATACTTTTTGAACATATCCGCAAATGTTTGAAATATCTCAGTCAGGTATTGAGGCGATGTTTTTCTTCAAATGTTCCCCCGATGCAGTACTGTACATACTTGTAGGGACGCAACGCCGTAATGACCGTGACATGGCCGTTGCCATTTTTTCAGGCAACGGGCACGACCGTGATCGTGACTGTTGCCGAAAGAAGCAACCAATCAAATTTTCTCCCATTGTTGCACTGAGAGTACTGTACTAATCCGATCAAGTGTTCACAGGGTGTCACCCGTCACCGCAAGTGTTCACTGGATCAAGTGTTCATTCTGACAAATACCATCAATTCCTCCCATATATGGAAGTCCGGTGAACGCCGGACAATTTTTTTGAGTTTTTTCAGGCCTATTTGGGCCAGAAAATATGCTCATCACCGTCACCTATGCCCCAAGTGTTCAGTTCACAGGTCCTCGTCACCCGTCACCTGAACACTTGATCGGATTAGTATAGTAGTAATTAAATACGAAAAATGGGCAGCTAGGGTGGCTCTTTCAGAAGCACATATCTGCTTAGAATTTAGAACTTGGCAAAAAGTTCTGTCTTTTTACGAGCATTTACGATTTTTTTTCAATGTCACGATCTTTTTCAGGCAACGAGGCCTATGGTGACCGTGACCCCGCGAAAAAAAGGCAACGCAACGCGGCCATCGTGACTGTGACCGTTGCGTCCCTACAAGTATGTACAGTATAGGTAATGTTTGAGCATGGTAAATGTGTCAGGAATATATGTGCGCAGATGTCGCTCAATACATATGTATGGCTGGAAATACTTCACGAGTTACTCCTCCCGTTGTGCGGCACCAGCAGTGTTGTCCTCCCTCTCCTTTTTCTTCCAAGCTTTTGTTGCCTGACCCTTTGCCGTAGCCAGAGCTCGTTTTTCCGGTCCGACTTCCCGCAAGGTTTGTAAGGGTTCGCATCGGCTCTCGGCACCGAGTCCCGAATAGTGCAGCGCGCCGCGCGGCCGCAGGCTTGCGGCGCGGTCAAGGCGCGGTTGCGCAGTAGATTGCAACAGCGGCACAGCGCTGCCGCAGTCTGCCGCAGTTATTCCGTAGTTTCCGTAGTTAGTCCTAGATAGTATAAATAGTCAGTACCTACCAGTACTTAGGCATCCTCGTCAAACACGGAGCTTTACCGACTCAACATCTCAGTCTAAGTAAAACTCACCCGACTTGGATCACTGTGTTCTGCGACTTCTTATCCAAGAACTCCGCAGCCTCACATTTTTTTGAGTCCAAATTTTCTGTTATTTCGTGTTGACTTCAACTGGACTGATCATCCGGTTGTAAACGCGCAGGCGCAAAAGTAACATTCACTACGCGACGTACAGCATGGTGAATATGCGCGGGAAGATGTACCTTCGGCGCGCTTGATATTCGGACTTCCCAGGACGGTGTTCTGGTGGAAGCGGCCGATGGTAGTGCTCCGCTCGAGCATTTGCGGGGTAGCCATGAATCGGAGGGCGTGCTTCGAATGGAAAGCATGCCGGCTTCAAATCTTGGCGCCAAGAATGGGGCGCCAAGTGATTGGACCTCAGTCGCGAGCATCGCGCAGGAGGCGGCCGATGATGCCCAACTCAGTGTTGAGTGTGGAGGCATCACAGTCGAGAGCTTGCTCGATGTACTGAGCCGGACAACTGTATTCCCAGGTGCTGTGGATGTCCTGGATGTTCCCGCTATCGGTGAATATGCGGAAGAGCGAGCAGAGTCTGACAGAATAGACTCACCTCGTGGCTCGAGGTTTGAGCCAGAGGTCAATGATCAAAGCTTGCTTGAAGCCGTGGACATGCAAAGTCCGGAGGGTGTGTTTTTTAACCCCGAAAGTTACGGCTAGAAAGGCTGCGAGGGCCTCACAGTCTTTAGTAGTAGGAAATAAGTTTTTTCCTACCTGGTTCGCGTCGAGTTCAGATGCAGAAGAACCAATGGACAGAGGAATAGTCCAAAGTTTGTCGCCGCAGAACGATGAATCTGCCGGAGCGACATCTTCCATCAAAGGATAATGGATGGATGGGATCAGATCTATGGCAGTAACGGTAGAGGTTCCAGACTCACCGATTGCAAAATCCAAGGCAGCGCGTGAAAAATCCGCACGGATGAAAGCCGAACGTAACCGGCGTGCAGGCAGCAAACCGAAAGAGTTTATGCGGCCTGCATCGCAACTGCCGGAGGGCGGATGGTTCAGGGCAACTACAAGCGAAAGTAGAAGTCCGCCTACCTCTGATTGTTCGACATCGGCTAGTCCCTCGACATCTGGGGATGAATCCACGTCTTCTTCCGAGAGCAGGACTTCCGTGCTGCGAAAAAGAAGGCTCGTAAGAATTGCAAGAAGAAAGGGAAGAAGAGGGAACAGAAGACATCGAAGGCTACGCACGGTATCAAATTGAACCATCCATTCGTTTGGAACGGCAAACCGGACATCGACGTCTTTGATCATTGGACGTTCGAAGTAGATTCGTGGATCAATCTCACTGAATTGTCGGATAAGTTGGCCCTGAAATTATTGGTGAATTTCATGAGTGG
>JARKIE010000330.1:0-100864 GCA_029378255.1 Mycena rosella | reverse complement strand
AATATTGGATCAGATTTTATACCAAGGTGGGAGCAGCAATCTGAGTTAGCCATGCCCTTTTAAATCAAAACACAGTCAAAGCCATATAGTTTTCACCAGAAATTCAAAGGACAGAGCCCGGAGTGGCCGATCTGGTGAAAGTACTTGAAAGTCCCAAAAGATTGCACATGGGGGCACGTCGCATCGCCGGACGGCGTCAGCCAGAAGAAATGTGAGTTGTAAAATCCCTCAGGGATATTGAATAGCAAGCGCAGAAGGTGGCACTTCGCTCTCCGGGCCGCAGAGCAGAGGAGGGCGGCGGTTCTGATCCGGATCTGTCAAAATGTGATCCTACGGATTCAATTGCTTTATTTACACGTATGGGGTTCAGATCGAACATTCTTAGTATGTAGTGCCCTCCGTATGGACGGGAGGTATTTTTGGACCATACCATAGCTCCCAAAAATACGGAATCCTCACACAGGAGTGGATCTGCGTCAGAATCATATATAATTAATTCTCGTTTTACGGAAACCCCCGAAGGATATTCGCAGGAGGCCATGCCCTCTGAAATCACCGTGCGGACACGCCCATATAGTTTTTATCCAAAACTGTTAAGAATAGGAGACAGGGCAGCGGATCTGGTCAAACCTGTCAAAAACGGCCCCAAACAGAAAAAAATTGGGCCGCACCCTAAGTTCCTCAAGAGACTGTAAATACGACTCAAAGTGCATGGCATCGAGAACACAGACTTACCTGGTGGTGACGGTTGAGAGAGATTGGAAAGGAGCTTCAGACCCGAACCTCCGGACGATTAAATACAACTCGAAAGGTGATCAAAATAACCACTAGGTAGGAACCTGCTACGAAAACCTTTGCCAGAATGAGGAGTGATTCTTTGTATCTATGAGGGCATACAATAGCTCATTTTATTAACCATATGCTGAAGGCCCGCTTGTATTAGGTCGAAAACCGAGGCCATTGTAGAAGAAGTGTTTGCTTTATACAGGTTCAACCAAACTAGGTTAGGCGAGCGAAACCCAGAAACTGGAGGTTTTCTAAGTACAAACATGCAATTACTTGAAATTCTGCTCTATCTGCCTTCTGATACCGGTAACCACATTGAGGAAACAGAATTCGCTTCCCTGGCAATTTTTATGTGGGAATTATAACAACCGGCATATGCTGTGATCACGTCGGTGATCGATAAAGGCCGAGAGCAAGACTTGCCTTCTGTTGTCACAGCCGATGGTGGTTGACGCGGAGAGAGATTGCCTGGATTTCAGGACTGATACTGATAGCATTGTCCGATATCGGATACTGGCGTAGTTTGAAATACACATGACTCGGCCTGGACCTCCCCACCTTTACTTCTTTGCCCGTTTTGAACAGATTTGTCTATGAAAATATACTACTGGATCAAATACCTAGATATCGTCCTTAAAAGTATGTTAAGGCCACTATTTGGGTGAAATAATAAAACCTACCTTTGCCATAACCTGAAAACCAGGGCTGTTGCATTTTATTTTCTCGGTGTTTCCCTATAATCTGTGCATGAGGATTTCTAGGGAACGGCATCTTGGATGGTGCTAAATGATGTATGACTGACCTCTGCAATACCAGAGAAGTATGAGGCAATGCCAAAGATTGGCCAGAATCCACAAACCATCAAATGGGTAGTGATACAGCCCACCGGGGCAGATTTCAGCTGTCGGAGACAGTCAGAATGTAGGGAATGAAGCATAGAACACATCATATCTGAAACTGCAAATCTCGGGCCTTGTTCACCATGGATCCGCTGAACACCGAGAAGAAACAATTGTTGCCGGCAGGCCAAATTTTGAAAGATAAACCTGTGAGATGCTGGAAAATGGTTGAGAGTACTCCCTCAGTAGTTCTTAACAGTATCCCACATCACACGGCGATGTGGGAGGCAGACGGGAGACACTTGATCTGGCTGCCCCAAACGGGGAGGATGCCATTTGATCCGAAGTCAAACTCCGCCGGGAACCAGCAGAGTGGTATCGGGAAATGGATCTTATTTTATTGTTTCCGCTCCAACCTCCCGGCCGATATCAATTCTGAGGGCCTAGAAATTTTCGAAATAAATCATTTCACAAGTTCGAAATTTTGAAGGGGATAGGATGGGTGTTTGAATCTCCTGGAGATGTCAGACATCAGGGCTATGTAAGCTGATGAGCGGCAACTTTCGGCAACTTTTACTGTGGTTTATTATCTTTATTATCTTTATTTATCCCACCGTTTTCGGATTGCGTACAACAACTCTTACCACATCTTGACACAGAAGTGATTGTGCCAGATGAAATGGGGTTGTGTCAGTGACTTACACCCGTTTGCACAAGTTGTTTGCACAAGTCCGTGAAAACCGGATTAAAAGTTTTGCGCTGTCACATACCTTTTGCCGAATTGTGCCGAGGTGTCAGGATTCAGACTTCCCGGGCACATCATTTTATCCCCAGAGGGGGGTTAATAATGCAAGCTTCTTCGTGTTCATTGAATGAATCGGTCAGAATTGGGGGCAGTTGGCGCATCGGGAATTCCTCGGCAACATTCGGCATCATCCACGTGATGGTGCGACACTTTTTCGGGTTTTCACGGAATTATGCAAACGGCTGTATTTTATCCCTGATGAATCCATGGACTAAATGGGTCGGTCCAATGATCAAAGTCACATTAAAGAACATCTGGCTGAAATTGTTAGAGACTAGTCGAGATCTGTGATCACAAAAAAAAATCAACTCAACCACCGTGAGAAAGCTGCACGTGTCCACGACAGATTTTGGCGGGTATCGACCTTAACGTGCGGTACATGGCCGGACACTGGCCAGTTTTGGGTAGGCATGTATATCTGATATACAAAATGGTAGGCCGGCCTGATTTAAGTTGACATTACGAATCTGGAAGGGTGGAGGGCCGCGGGGAAATCCGCTGAGACCAAACAGATAGACACAGCCACATAGACTTCAATGCAAACCAGAAGTAACAGGTCAATTTGCACACTGAAAATTATATGAGAGCAAAAACAAAGCATTTCGAAAATGTTCCGCTTAAGAAGAACTGCTCAAGTGCGCTAGAGGGGCAAGGATGAGAATGTGTAAAAAAGAAAGACACCTAGTGTCATGATCCGGAATTCTTTTCCGATATCCTGGGGTTCAACTCCGTTATTCCGGACTCAACCCCTCCAAATCCCGATCGTAGGAGCAACGATTGGTATTAATATTGCACATTAACCCTATGTGTCCTGTTACCACAGACACCAAACCCCCTAATCCCCTATAAATCCCTTGGCGCTTATATATAAACCCTGTACTATTTTACTATTCTCTATACTATTCTGGTCTATACTCCAGCTGCTTGTTTGCTTGCCCCCTTCACTCTGCTTTTCCCTCGTCTAGTCACCTCAGTCGTGTTTTGAGAACCCGACGAGCCGCTGTGCTGACAAAAGAATAGTATCTCCCAAACAACTACTCGACTGGACAAGATGCCGCGCATAAATCCGGTGGAATTTGACGAGTTCATCGCCCACGGGCCAGATGACAGAACCCGATATCTCTTCAACAAATCTCTCGACGATGCGGATAGTATGGCCGAAGAGTTGCGGAAAATCAACACTTCCGGTACTACCTTGGAGACCATGGTTACGGGATTACAGGGGACCGTGACAGAGTTGCAGAAGAGCATGGCTCATATGGAGGAGGACAGGAGCACCACCACCGGGATGGTAGCAACCGCCTTGGAGATGATGAAAGAAGCGAGAGACGAGATTAGAGAGATGCGCCAGGCAGAAGCTCCTATCGGAGGCACTGCCCAGGCACGGGAAGTGCGGGTGAACACGAAACAGCCTCGAGTGGCCGCCCCAAACGTGCTCGGTGGCGACCCCGAGAAGGTGGACCAACTCCTCGCCGACTGCTGGCTTAACTTCCAAGGCAACACTGCGTACAACAGTGATATCGCGAAGATCACCTATTACCTTTCCTACATGAAGGACGGGGCCGCCGCTGCCTGGGCCAACAACGTCGTGCAAGCCATGTGTAAAGGGGATGGCACAGGAGCCTACAAGACCTGGAAGGAGTTTGAAGAAGCCGTCATTCAGGACTTCAAGGGGGGGGCACAGGTCGAAATCGCGCAGTCCAAGATGGAGTCCTTGCGCCAGGAAAAGACCACGGCTACCGCCTACTTCACTGTCCTGGACTCACTCAACAAGACGGCAGGATTTGACGACACCACCCTCATCCATATCCTGAAGCGCGGGATTCAACTACCGCTAGTGGAATCGGTCTACAAACAAGAAGTAATGCCCAAGACCTATGACGACTGGAAGAAGGCCGTCATTAAACACGATGGCAAATCCCGAGGATGACACTGAGTCTGAACAAACCACAAGCAACGAAGAGAAGGACAAAGAGAAGGAGAGGAGCTCCGGGCCCAACCCGCGTAGCTCCCTTCAAAAGAGAAAGAGGAAGCCTCAGATGGAGAAAGCAGAATGGCGCCGACTCCCTGAAGGTAGTGCGATCTGAGCCCTGGAGCACATGTGAGAGAGACCGCAGGACGCCTATAGGGTCCTTAGGGGGTGGGCTCACCCTCGACGCCGAACGGAGGCCACCACTGCCCTTATTCAACACCTACTCGCGACATACCCTCCTGAGGCCTTAGATGCACTGGAGAATTTGCGCGAAGCACCACAGTTCATACGATCTGCGCAGAGCGTACAAGGTAGCTCGATGATGGTACCCCTGGTACTGGAAGATCTCTCCAACCTCAAGGGCTTTACAGTCGTGGGATTACTCGACAGCAGGGCCACCAACGGGTTTATCAACGCCAAGGTAGTGGAGGAAAACGGACTGGAAATGGAGCCCTTGCCTCTAGCAGTACCAGTCTATAATGCCGATGGAACCGCCAACAAAGGGGGTCGGATCACCCACGTCGTTCAACTTCGCCTGCGGATCAAGGACCATACGGAGATATTTCCCTTCGCGGTCACGGACACGGGCAAGAGCGACGTGATCATCGGGTTTAACTGGTTGAAACGGCATAATCCCGACATTGACTGGCAGAAAGGAGAAATAACCTTTTCTCGATGCCCGCCCGAGTGCAAGCGAAAACGCCTGTGGGAAGAGTGGGAGGAAGAGGACGTGGAGGAAATAGAATCAGTGGACCAAATCTTCGTGACCAAGATCTATTCGGAAGAGGCGTTGCCGTGTCGGGATGCAGAACAGATCCAAGCGATGGGGAGTGTGGCGACGAAGTTAGCGGCTGCCGCGCACAAAGCCAAAGGGGAACAGACGCTGGAGGAGGCAGTCCCGGAACACTACTTACGGGATTACCGGTCGGTCTTCGAGAAACAAGAGTTCGATAAACTCCCGGCTCGAAAGAAGTGGGACCACGCCATCGAGTTGAAGCCTGGCGCGGAACCTGTACGAGGACGGAGTATCCCACTCTCCATCCCCGAGCAGAAGGAGCTGGACGCCTTCATCAAGGAACATTTGGAGACTGGTCGTATTCGACCTTCCAAATCCCCGTTCGCGTCACCCTTCTTCTTCGTCAAGAAGAAGGATGGGAAACTTCGACCCGTCCAGGACTACCAAAAACTCAATGCTATAACCGTGAAGAACCGGTATCCCATTCCCCTTATCTCGGAAATCATGCATATGCTGCGTAAGGCAACCTGGTTCACCAAACTTGACGTGCGATGGGGATACAATAACATTCGCATCAAAGAAGGAGACGAGGAGAAAGCAGCATTCATCACCAATCGGGGATTATGGGAACCCTTGGTAATGTTCTTCGGGCTGACGAACTCGCCGGCCACATTTCAATCCATGATGAACGAGATTTTCGAAAGGCAGATCGCGGAGGGAAGGGTCATCGTTTATCTGGACGGCATCCTCATCTATTCCGAAACCCTAGAGGAACATCGCAGCACCGTGTCGGAAGTACTCGCGATCCTCAAATCCCATGACTTATATCTCAAGCTGGAGAAGTGCAAATTCGAGAAGCAGGAAGTGGAATACTTGGGGGTTATTGTGGGGAACGGGAAGATACAGATGGATCCAGTGAAAGTAGCGGGGTGCGAGAATGGGCGACGCCCAAAACGGTCAAGGACATCCAAAGTTTTCTGGGTTTTCTGAACTTCTACCGTCGGTTTATCCAGGATTTCGGACACCACGCGAAGCCTCTTACGTGATTAACCTGAAAGGATACACGGTGGAGATGGGGAGCCAAGGAACACGGCGCGTTTCAGAAAGTCATCGATCTGGTTACTTCGGAACCCGTCCTGCACTTTCCGACCGACCACGGGGAATGGAGGGTTGAGGCAGACACCTCGGATTTCGCAACGGGGGGAGTTCTGTCCCAAGAACAAGCCGGTGTTTGGGTTCCCATCGCTTTTTTATCCAAATCCCTCAACGACACGGAACGGAATTACGATATCCACGACAAGGAAATGCTGTCAATCATGTGATGTCTCTACGAGTGGCGGCATTATCTCCAAGGCAGCGAAATACCGTTCGAAATCTGGACCGACCACAAGAACCTGGAATATTTCACTACGACCAAGAAATTGAACAGGCGACAAGCACGGTGGTCCTTGGAGCTGGGCGAATATGATTTTTCCCTGCTTCATAAACCCGGGAAAACCCATGCGAAGATGGACGCCTTGTCGAGACGACAAGGGCATGAACAGGGGGAAAATAATAACGCCGGTTTACATTCGAACGCGGTGCCAGAACGAATCTGGCAAAATATCTCCATTGATCTCATCACCAAACTTCCCCCCTCCAATGGTTTTGATTCTATTGTTGTGGTGGTCGACCGACTAGGCAAAGGCATCCGTGTGTTGCCCTGCACAGAGCACATTAGCGGCGAAGGCATTGCTCGGATTTATCGCGATCACGTGTGGAAGGACTACGGAATACCCGAAGTGGTTATCAGCGACCGCGGAACGCAATTTGTAGGGAACTTCATGCGAGACCTATTCAAACTCCTCGGGATTAAATTCAACGCGTCCACGGCCTATCATCCACAGACCGACGGACAAACCGAGCGGGTTAATCAAGAAGTGGAGCAATACCTGTGCGTGTTTACCAACTTCCTCCAAGATGACTGGTCCGAGTGGTTATCACTGGCAGAGTTCAGCTACAACGACAAAGTTCACTCCACCACCGGATTCAGTCCATTCTACACCATGCTCAGGTTTCACCCTCGTAAGGGCACTGAACCACGAATGGAAGTCCCTACGGAGGCCGCTATGGACTTCGCCTCGCGAATGTCCAAAGTACGGACAGAGGCGGCTGCGTCCATGCAACACGTGCAGGCCGTTATGAAGCGGTACTACGATCGAGGACAACAGGCAGATCCCAACTACACTGTGGGGGGATAAGGTTTATCTTATGGGAAAAAACCTTACAACCCATCGACCTACCAAGAAACTGGAGGACAAACGCTATGGCCCGTTCGCAGTAGTCCGAAAAGTTGGTGCGATCTCCTACGAACTAGCCCTGCCCAAGAGCTGGAAGGTCCATCCAGTTTTCAACACGGTGTTTCTGCGGAAGTGGGTGCCGCCGGAGGCTGAGCATCAGCGGGATGACCCGCCGCCACCTCCGGATGTGCGAGACGGACAGTTGGTTTATGAAGTAGAAGAGGTCTTGCGGGTTAAACCCGCGGGCAAGAGGCGGAAGGACAGACTTCTCTACTACATCAATTGGAAAGGATATCTGAAAGCGGAATGGAGCTGGGAGCCGCGCCATATGCTGGAAGGTGCCGAAGAAGCGATTGAAGACTTTTATACCCGATACCCAGATCGACCAAGGGAACAACTCAACGAGAAGGGGGACTGGCGAATTCCGAAAGGACCACGGTAATCCCGAAATCCCGACATCCCAGGGACTACGCATCGGGATGATGCGTCTGAACGGGGGGGCTAATGTCATGATCCGGAATTCTTTTCCGATATCCCGGGGTTCAACTCCGTTATTCCGGACTCAACCCCTCCAAATCCCGATCGTAGGAACAACGATCGGTATTAATATTGCGCATTAACCTTATGTGTCCTGTTACCACAGACACCAAACCCCCTAATCCCCTATAAATCCCTTGGCACTTATATATAAACCCTGTACTATTTTACTATTCTCTATACTATTCTGGTCTATACTCCAGCTACTTGTTTGCTTGCCCCCTTCACTCTGCTTTTCCCTCGTCCAGTCGCCTCAGTCGCGTTTCGAGAACCCGACGAGCCGCTGTGCTGACACCTGGCGGTATTTGAACGCAGCCGACAATTGGCACCCAATTACAAAGCAGGAACACAGCCACTACATCTTCACAAAATTTGAAGCAGATTTAAAGGACAGCTGCTATTGTGCATTCAACACAGCCACTAAATATAATAGCACAGCCCCTATTTTGCATTGCAATCTTGAGATGGGACACTTTTTACCAAGACCTGAAAAACCTCATGTCAATTGATTAAATAATGATTACTATAAGTACTTGTAAAAATAATTACCATAAGTATTCAAATGGCCCTCTGGGCACCCCTGTAACCTCGACCTTTCCAGTAACTGTATGGCATTTCTTAAGCCTTCCTGTATCTTATAAGCTGCAAAGATTGAAAAAAAAATATTAACCACTGTGATGGGTAGCTGGTAAGACTGCCAAATGACTTGACCAGAACCTGATTCCCTGGTAAAATGCAACTTGAACCCACCCCGATCTTCTCTATTAGTTCATCAGCTCCCTCGTGGCCCCTGCGCCATCAAGCCACCCATGTGGATTAAATGTTTAATTAACAGATCTTGACTATTCAGCTCTGTTCAAGCTCATGCTGCCAGTTGAACTAGGATGTCATGAGTCAACTTTTCAAATCCCTAAGCTGGTGTGAGCTATCACATTGCGATTGCTCCAGAATATGGAAAAGAAAGTGAGAAAGAGGCATACCAAGCACTGGGCGGCCGAGCAGAAAAACATAATGAGAAGAAAGGAGAAAATGGCCACAGCGAGAATCAAACACACAACTGACATTCAGCAGTGTACTCAGACAGCATGCCAATTGAACCACACAGCCTCATGGATCATGTAATATATCTGCAGGACAACATACCAGTTATGCCACACAGGCAACACAAAGTCCCGGAGGGCAGGGACCAACACAAGACATGTACCAAGAAATAATGCATCTAAACCGCAAGCAGACCAAGCACTTTTCACTCAAGACTGGGGCTACACTGAGCTGTCTATTACAGAGACTCTAAAAAAAATCAGGATAACATATAAATAATAGGGGAAAGGTCTGCAAGTAATCAGGGACAAGGCGCCAAGCGGGGGGACATGTATCAAGCAAAGATATCTGGACACTGAGCAGGAGGGACATGTACCAAGCACAGAGAATGGGTTGCCAAGCAGAAGGAGCATTTGAGGATAGACCGAGTGGGTATTACAAAGGATGGATGAGTACACCGCCAATTCTTCGCCACTCAAATTACATGTGATAAGATCAGATGTTTGTGACTAAGTCATCCATGTGTACCCAATGCGGACATCATCTGTGATCGACGTGAACAATGGGATGTGCGACCAGCTCTCATACAGCTGGGGATTAGCTGACCGACATATATTCTGCAAGCCCATTTCAAGCGGAGTCGGCCCCTTCACTCCATATCTGATACCATCTATTATCAACATGACTGATGGCAGTGTGCGAGCAGCTCTCATGCGGCTCAAGATTAGCTGAATGGCATATATTTTGCAAGCTAATTTCCAGCGGACGCTAATGCTCCGGCCCATATACATAGCACCTGTAATGTGGCTGTGGGAGCATCTGTCCGACATCATCTGGAATCGGTGGGGTGCAAGTGTTTTCCGCATCAGACCGAGGTGGATCAAAACTGGACCTTGACCAATTTCTGGAAAGGCTCTCTGGCTCATGTGGTACCTGCAATTTCCTTGGAAATTTTGGGTTAGTTGCAAGTCCTACGTTCGAGCCTCGTTACGGTAGTTTTTTTCGCTGCCAGGCTAGTCCCGTGCCCTCCGGTATTTTGTTTAGTATCCTATGTTCCAGATTTCAGTCCCCGAAGGACACGGAAAGGGAACATAACGGTATCAAATAATTCGCCGATATGACACATGACCTTGGGTAATATTAATTACGGTACTAGTTGGCCTCGTGGACGTCTGGTAGGCCTAATAATGTATTCCTCCTCAGACGAAGAGTCGTCTGAATCGTCGTCGTCGTCCCCGTCCACCTCCACCGCCTCGCTCTGGCTGTCTGTGACTCCCTCCTCCTCCTCCTCATCCCCCGACTCTGTCGAGGCTGTCTTCTTTTGTTTGACGACACGTTTCTGGCCAGCCTTCTGTTTTCCCCCCTTCTTATACACTCTCTTCCGTTTCTTGGACCCTCCGGAGGTTGCAGTGGTTGATCCCTCCTTCACTGCCTTCTCTTTTTAGGCTGTGGCTGGTTGGCGTTTCGTGGAATGGCTATTGCGCAACTGCTCGGCAAGTTCCTTGTGTTTGGTGATTCGATCTTCGGGTGTAAACATGGCTACAGGTGCCCACGCACTTCGTGGAAGGCAACGCCGAAGGAGATGGGCGTTATGGAAGGCGGTTGTGTTGATCACGAACTGTTCCAATGGCTGGTGTTTCACAAACGACTCGGTAACATCAGATTCCACCCGCTCTTGCATTTTTGCTCGAGTGCCAGATGCCGTGCATTCTGCGGAGTAACAATCATGCTGGACATTGAATATAAACTGAACATTCTGAAGGTTTTTTCAGCCATACTTCGTCTACATGTGTTGAAATGACTCACCGTGGACGGAATAATGAGAAGTGTTTTCTCTCCCTGCCGCCGAGAGAGTATCGGAAGATTGAAAATTGGATGGCGTTCATCAGAGATGTGGAAGACATCCAAAACGATGATTGAGGACAGCTCATTGGTCAAGATATTGTTGATGCGACCCAGAGTAGGTGCGTTCTGTGAGTTTCAGTTAAATTTGATGTTTATTAAGATTCTTGCAACACGTACAGTGACTGGAGAAATTGCGTACACCCAGGACAACAAAGGGCAGATATCGAGTGATTTTGCTACCACGTTTATGCAGTGCCGCCATGTCGAGGTAAGTTGATAGGAGGCAATGTTGATTGCGGCAGAAGCTTCAGTTCCCGAAAGTTTCACTTCTGGCCGAGCTGGAGTCGGACATCCTTTGACTCTCTTCAAGGGCTGAAGCTTAACGGAGCCTGTTGCGACGATTAGTAGTGTATCTTCATCGGAAATGTGATTTTGACCTTGTTCCCGTTGCTTTGGGTTTGTCCAGCCAAGTAGGGCCTGGAGGATTGGCCGCTCTGATAAAAAATCGCGAACTGCCCATCCCGCCTGTTCCCAGTTGCCTGTAGACGATAACCACCAGCCACCTGTTAATCGGTGCTTCAGGCCTTCCTGATGCGCGAGCTGGTGGGCAATGTCCCGACTCGGAGCAAGGTGGTTCGAAAATATTGAGCAGAACCGGAAGATTGCGTTAAAACATTCAAATGCTTCAGTCTGGACGCCAATTAATGGGCCATGACGTAGAATGTCCGCTCTAATATGAGCCATGATGTGGAGTTTATTCTTGCCGAGGATCTTGCTCGGGTCCAACATAGCAAACAGGTCTAGAACATTGGAGACCGCGGTTTCGACGTCCGCCTATAAATATATATCAGGTCCCATACTGCGTGAAGATGCGCAGAGATATTTACCAGGTATTGATCCATGTCGTCGATTTCTGGATACCACAGAAGCGGTAAAAGTTCACCCATGGCCCTCCAGACCGAAAAGTGCAGGCCATCAGTCAAGTCGTACATCTGGAAGACACAAGTCTGTGCAACCTGCTTGAATTGGCGTCCGACCAAAGAGTTGGCAAATTGCATGATATAACTGGCACGAATAGAAGGAATCGACAGCCCCACAGTGTTGGCAGCTTGAAGGCGCTGGGTGTATGTCGTTTTTTTGGCTGGATTCCACCCGGTATGGGTCGTGTGCCAGGCGTACTTCACGATGCCGAGGAGAATTGTATGAAGAATTTCAATCGGTGTATCTTTGGCAGCATCGAACCCTGTTCACATAATGTTTTAGCGTTTCCCACCACTCATCAGCGCCAGACGCACCTTTCATAGACAGAAACGGATTATATATTGTAGACTCGTTCGCCTTGACCCAATCCATCAGTTGTGTAACAATTTCTGCGCTGTCGAGTTCTGGGTCTCCTTTCTTCAGCTCACGCGAGCGGCGAAGCAGGTCGTTGATCCAGTGGTTTGTATAAGCATCCTTCACCCCAGTATCAGTCTGACGGGCTTCCACGGCAGCTTTGACCCCGAGACAAGCAAGTTCAACTTGCTGGTGAAGCTCTTCCAATGTTTCGGCTGCCGTTCGAGGAATTCCAGCCTGTTATCCACGTCAGTACCATATTCAACGAGGAATGTCGAGAAAACAGATATGACCTCGAACATGCTGCGAAACCCGTCATCTGTCCGTTTATGCTCACCACATCCACCAACTTTGCATTTCCGGCAAAAGTAATTCCCTTTAGCACCAATATGGCCAGTCATTTCACTTCCCATTGGGTTGTCTGATGGTCCCGTATTCACGAAGAGCCGAAATGCGGCCTCTGTCGCATTACTCTCGTCGTAAACAGATACCGGCTCAGAGTGAGTCGATCTAAGAAGGAATTAAATCTCGTATCTCATATCAGAAGAAGAGCGACGAACTCAATGAGAAATTTAATCCCCTCAAACTGCTCTGAGGAGGATACATTCCCTTGTGAAGACGTCCAGGGGATAGTTGGTACACCCCCTTGAGTGTGGAGGGTGGCTTGAACTTTGCGTAGGGCGTCGAGCGAGGGGACATCGAGCGAGGGGACATCTTGTGCACCCCCTTCACGTAGAATCCACAAGAAAACCTTCATGAGTGAGTTTGAAACACGTTGGCGAGGCAAGTTATCTAATGTGTCAAGTAAAAACATCTTGATTCAAGATTGTAAGTGATAGTTCGGACATCGCTCCGTGAACAAACTTGCCATTTTCGACGGATATGGGTCCCACTCGGTGGTAGCTTTGGTCCGTGGTTGCCCCGTCTCTTCGCGCACCATGTCGTTAATGTCCGGAGCATCAAATAACTCTGTGAAGCACAGAAGAGTTAGCCAGCAGTTTGCACGCAGAAACGGTGGACTTGCGAGCATTATCCATCATTTCACACAATATAGCATCATCCTCATCACGCTCATCGAAGATTGGTGTCTCGTTCTCGGGGCCTGTGAACCCTAGCTTTCGCGCAATTGATATGGCATTCCAGCGACCGAACTGGTCCGCTTGTCGGGCAAGATTCGCCTGTTGTGTGGCAAGCTCTATGGCGGGATCGTCACCAGCACTGAAAGCGGCACCCTCAGTTTGATAATCTTCCCACATTTGCTCCTCAAGTGCGCTCGGAATGTTGGGAATAATGGAGGGGAGCCGTTTTGTGGAAGGGATTTCCAATCGTCCGAGTGCATGATTGATATTTGCATTCTGGTTCTGAACTATAGCCAAGGTCGCAACCCGCATGCGATCAGCCTGAACATTGCGCTCATGCTGTTTAGCGCCGAGGTGTTTTATGTCACCGTTGCGACCAATCCATTCATCGAGGCCATTATGGCGCTCGCAAATTATGCATTGAATCTTTTTCTTGTTTGCCGATTCGATAAAGCCTGGTCGAATGGTTTATTTGAGGTGTTTAATATATCAGAGCAGGACATACATTCATCTAAGACTTTCAGTGCTCGCGGCATTTGGAGCAGCAATGCGGAGGGGGGAATATACAGGTCAAGTGGCGCGCTTGGACTGGTGATCGAGGCCACCGTATCCCAAAGCGGTAATGGCACTATTCCTTTGTCTGTTGCCTATAAAGTATCAACGTGCACGTCGTCTTCTCCTGCAACCCACATTTTCACCCAGCCAAATATGCCCTCCTCATCCTCCCCTCCGACGTCCAGTCCCCCTGCTACTCCCAGGACCACCTTTCAAAACAAGCTCGCTGCTGCAATGCTTGCTGAGTCGCCTACCCCACATGCACCGCCTCTCAAGAGGAAACGGACCAATGAAGACGGGGAAGAAGACGATGACGAGGAGGACGAACTTCCTTTAGTCATCCCGTCTTCGGATGCCCCTTCTGGCGTGACTTGCATGCACGGTCAATTATCCTCGGACGGGAACATCATCGCGTTTGCCAAGCAGTATGCCACTCACAAGCGACTCAAGCCATCTCAGATTGGGGAGGTTGAGGCATTTGCCAAAGTGCGTCCTTAAATTCTCCCACCGGCGACACACCACTGACAAGATCCAGGACCCGCTTGCCACCCAACAAATCAAGATGTTCACTCTCTCCCTGCGTCTGGACAGCAAGCTTGATGCGATTGTTACCGGTACCCCCCAGTTTCAGCTGTCGGCTTCCATGGAGGTAAGCTCTCCTGCGATTGCCGTTGACCGTCACCGGGTTGCTCCAGGACTTCCGACTGATGCACTCCCACATAGAAAAACTTGCGCCAGTTGGCCCACGGTGTCATGACCTCTTCCCGGATCTCGGCGTACAAGGGTTCCGTTGCAACGAAACATGTCTTGGTGCGTACTGTGGCAATTTGATTTTTCCCACAAAGTCCTCTTGCTGCTTCAGACGCTGACAATGTCCATCCAGAATATTGTGAAGAAGAATCGATTTGATCTGCCAGCTGGCATCGAGTTCATTGCCTCCGACTGGGCTTTGGTCAAAAGTCGTGCCGAGTATCACTTGACACAGGTTCGCTCCAATTTCAAGAAGTTTGTACGTGTTTTTGCAGTGCTCTCCGCTTTCCATGATGCTGACACTCACCCTTTTATGCTCAGCTGAAGGCGAGCATGCCAGCCAAGTCAAAGCCAACGGAGCACCAGAACATCTTCGTCCTTGGCCAGCGCATCGTGAAGGACTCCCAAACAGTCCTCACTGTTGAGTTATGTGCTCGGATTGCGCTCATGGTGAGTTCTGGGACCATATCACCGTGCCGTCCCTTCTCTGAATGTCCGTTGCTGTCACGATTTGACCCCAATCTAATCGCTCCAACACCGATCGATGAGCACGTGACCCCAGCGCTTGTTGCACGAGCGCTTCACGCCGATGGCATAACGTGGGAGGACTTTGCTGGCTAAAGATCACACGGCAACGGAACACAATAGTCGGAACACAATAGTCGTTTCCATGAACTATATTTAGTATTGACACTTGACACTTGACGTCTCCGATCACGATTTGCCTGGTAACCTCATTGTATTATATACTTAGCTACTTAAGTTCACACGGTTCGACAAACAGTATAAGTAGAGTAGCTATTCACTTGTAGTTCTTTAGTCTTTTATTCGATCATCTTTTCGAGATCACTTGCACCTCCCAATCCACTCTCTTGTAGAGTTGGACGCAAGCCTTGACTGTGACATAATAAAAGACTCACCTTCTTACCCTCGTACCGCCCCACCCCGACCTCCTTTCCTCACCATCCCCGTGCACTCCTTGCGCAAAAACCTCTACCCACTCGACACTGCACTTCGCAGTCGTCATTTCTTACCTCTACTTGGTTCTCTCTTATCTGAAGTTCCACACTCCCCTCCCCACCATTCACGTCGTCCACACCGACGTAAAACAATTGCAGCGCCCCTCGTGCGCGGTCCATTTAAAATAGACAGACGTCGTGCTACGGGAAACGTTGAGTCCGTCCCAGCACTAAGACAGTCGCAGGAGTGCTAGTTCAACCTTCGGGGAGGACTACCTCGCTATCACCGGGGGTGTCGTAGAAGACCCGGGATAGTTCTATTCGCAAGAGACCGCTTCGAACCCCACCACCCGCCTCGTGCGGAATCGACCAAGCCGCGACGTTTCGCGCACCCTCGGGCTCACCCAGCCCATCCCCACCACCACCAGCGACTACTTTGCTATACGACCTCCCCCGACTCCCGTCTTCGCTCCGCTCACCCAACCCGTTCCATTCGACGCCGTTACACGTCGACTCGCCGCGAGTTTATCGCAACCCCAGACACCCCGCTCCCCTAAATCCCATCGTCATCCCTCGTGCACTTCCTGCACCACTACCATCCCTTACCCCGTCCGAACCCGAAGTCGAGCAGTTGCTTGCACCACCAACCACATCCCCCGCGTCCCAGCCGTTCCACGGCTCCCCGGATCCTGCCGCCATGTCCAGCCATGCCGGATCCCCATCACCCCGCCTTGTGTATCCCACAGGGCAGCCGGTCCCGATGACGGACCAACCAGCCGATTACCCGGCATCACCACCGCGGCCATTGCCGCAAACCCCTGAACGAGGCTCCCCTGTCTACGGGATACCCTCGAGACCCACCGCCCCCATCCACTTCACGCCTCCCGCCCCGAGGACTGGTTCCTCAAAAATCACCCTCGCCAAGACACCGTTCATCTTTGACGGCAACGACAAATCCAAGTGGAACACTTGGATTGAGGCCCTCAAGAATTACATGTGGGCCTACGGCGAGGAGTTCCCCTCCCAGAAGGCGAAGATCGCCTTCACAATCTCGCTGCTTGGCAGCAGCGATGGCAGCGCCTGCCCTGCATCCATTTGGGCGCGCAACTGGCGCAGGACAGTCCTCAGGGAGGACCAGTTCGGAGATGAGGTGTTGCCAAAAGGCTACACGCTCAAGATGTTTTTGGAGGCCCTTGCGGGGACCTTCAAGGACCAGAATGTGAGCCAGCTGGCTTACATTCGCCTCACCACCACGAGGCAAGGGAAGTCGTCCTTAGGCGACTTCATCCAGGCATTCGAGTTGAATGCCGAAGAAGCGGGATACAGCCCGCAGAACCAGTATGGGGACCACGACCGGTTCCTGTGCGAGAACCTGGAGAACCTGGTCAGCCAGGAAGTCCGAGACCAGCTTTACGCTGGCGGAATCGAAATCCCGGAGAATTACTCTGGGTTGAAAAAGAGGATGATGACCATCAATCGCATCCTCGAGCGGAACAAGCTGCGCCAGGCGCAGCAGAAGACCGGCACCCACTTTTGGGTCCCGGCAAAGATCCCGGCTGCCCCTGCCGGTAATACCAAGGGGAGCGCACCGTACTTGGCGCACAAACCGGCACCCGGGGCGCCAGTGCCGATGGACGTTGATGCGTCCAAGACAAAGGCCTCGGCCTTCAAGTGTTACAACTGTGGTCAGGAGGGCCACATGGCACGGGAGTGCCCAAAACCGCGCCGGGAGCGTGGAAAGATCAATGTCCGCTCGTTGCGGACTGACGATATGTCCAAGGAGGACTTTAAATTCCTTTTCGAACAAGCACGGGCCAAATACGGCCAGGATTTTTAAAGAGGGCCCCGGTCATGGCCGACCCGGTGCCCCCTTCCCCGAACAATAAATATACTCTGCTAGATGCAGAGTCTCCCATGCAGACCCCCCAGACCCCCGAGAACAATTTTGTAAATTATATAAAAGAACGCATTAGTTTACGTACCCAGGACAAAATAGTAGTAGATAATGTAGAAAAAGACCAAAAACAAATATGTATCATGGAGAATCAGAACCGCATTCGTAATATGAAAAATCGTCGCATGGATGAAGAGAACAAGCGCTGGAGCGCATTCAAAAAGGCCCCTGGAACCCAAACCAGTGAGAAAAATAGTGCGGAGAAAAAGGGCGACAATGTCGCGATGGCTCAATCCTCGAAAGAGGAGGAAGCGCCAAAAACAGTGCCGAAGCACACCCGAGTCCCGTTTGGACTCAAGAAGCAGGAGGCAGCCCGGTGGCTGGCCCGACGTGCAATGGGGATAACCGAATCCCGATTGGCGCAGGAACTCAGGGAGTTCCAGAAGCAGAGAAATCAGCATGAAATGCTGATTCCGGTCGAACTTATGTCCCCGGACACGGGCAAGACACGCCGCGTTAGGGCGTTGTTAGACAACGGGTGCACTACCACGTGCATAGACCGGGCCTACGCAAAGGCCGAAGGCTTTGAGCTCAGGGAGCTCGATCAGAAGATCATTGCTCGGAACGCAGACGGTTCCGAGAATGTGGGCGGACGGATCACTCATTACGTTGAGTTGATCATGGGAATCGGAATTCACCAGGAGCGGCAACGATTCCTCGTCACGGGCCTTGGGAAGGCCAGAATATTTATCGGCTACGACTGGTTGTTTAAACACAACCCAGAGATTGACTGGCAGGGCCAGAAGATCAAATTTAGTCGATGCCCGCCGGAGTGCAATATGAATGGCACCGAGGCAGCCGAGGGGTGTGAGAAAGAATCCCTCGAGGCGGATGAATCGATCTTGATGGTCGACTTTGCAGAGCACGTGGATCTCCGCATGAAGGGCACGCAGGCCCAGCAGATGGCCGAAGCGGCCATGGGAGAGAAGGAGAAGATGACGGAGGGTTCCGTCCCGGAACAATACCGCAAATACATCAAGGTGTTCGCGAAAGAGTCGTTTGATAAATTACCGGAGAAACGACCCTGGGACCACGCGATCGAACTTAAGCCCGGATCGAAGGCTGTAGATTGCAAGATATACCCGTTATCACAGAACGAGCAGGGGGAGTTGACCAAGTTCCTAGAGGAGAACTTGCAGAGCGGACGCATCAGGCCGTCAAAGTCGCCGATGGCATCGGCATTCTTTTTTATTAAAAAGAAGGACGGAAGCCTTCGACCGGTACAGGATTACCGAAAACTCAACGAGATGACGATCAAGAATCGTTATCCCTTGCCGCTAATCTCGGAGCTAGTACATAAACTCCGAGGCGCGAAGATCTTCACCAAATTGGATATCCGGTGGGGATATAATAATATTCGGATCAAAGAGGGAGATGAGTGGAAGGCGGCTTTCCGAACGAACCGAGGCCTGTTCGAGCCTTTGGTTATGTTCTTCGGGCTTACCAATTCACCCGCCACTTTCCAAACGATGATGAACGATATCCTTCGTGAGCTCATAAACGAGGGAAAAGTCATCGTCTACCTCGACGATATTCTTATTTTCACGGACACCCTGGCGGAACACCGAGCAATCGTCAAACGAGTATTAGATATACTTGCGAAAAATCAATTATTCTTAAAACCGCAAAAATGCGAGTTCGAACGGTCCGAGATCGAGTATCTCGGAGTTATTATTGGACACAATTCGATGCGCATGGATCCCGTTAAGATCCGTGGTATCACCGAGTGGCCCGAGCCCAAGAACCTTAAGCAGGTGCAGGCGTTTTTGGGATTCACGAACTTCTATAGAAGATTTGTGAGAGGTTACAGTGAGGTGGCAAGGCCACTTACACGGTTAACCGGGAAGGAGGGCTTCTCCTGGGGAGAAGAGCAAAGATCCGCATTCCAGAAGCTGAAGGACCGGATCGCCGAAGACGCTGTCTTGGCGCTTCCCACGGATCACGGGAAGTTCCGGCTAGAGGCCGACGCGTCAGAGGGAGCGACTGGAGCAGTGCTCAGTCAGGAGCAAGAGGGGGGGTGGCACCCGGTGGCGTTCCAGTCCCACGGCCTCAACGAAACGGAGCGAAACTACGAGATCTACGATAAAGAGATGCTCGCAATCATGCTCGCGTTGGAGGAGTGGAGATCGCTCTTGATGGGAGCACGGGAGACGTTCGAGATTCTGACAGATCATCAGAATCTCCAGTATTTTAAAAGTCCTCAGAAAGTTAATCGGAGGCAAGCACGCTGGATAGTAGAACTATCTGAATACGACTTCACACTTTCTCATCGGGCCGGGGCCCTGAATAAGAAAGCCGATTTATTATCTCGCCGGGCGGACCATGATCAAGGGAAGAATGACAACGAGAACGTCATCCTTCTCAAGCCGGAATATTTCCGATCCCAGGAGATCACGATGGAAGGACCGGAGGTTGCGATCATGTCACAGATCAAGGCCACGAAGCGCGTGGACAAAAGCGTCAAGCTGGCGCTTGAGAAAAATCTCCCTGGATGGGAGAAGATCGACGACCTTATCTATTTTAACGGTCTAATTTATGTTCCTCGGGACGAGGAACTCCGCAATAGAATTATTGGTTTACACCACGACTCGGCGCTACTCGGCCATCCAGGGGAGAACCGAACGCAGGAGTTAATAGAACGAAACTACTGGTGGCCGAGGCTCGGCAACCAGGTTTCTATTTATATCAAGGAATGCGAAGCGTGCCAGAGGACACGTGTGCATCGGTACCAGCAGGGAAAGCTGAACCCGCACAAGATCGCCGAAGGACCATGGCAGATCATATCCATGGACCTAATCGGTCCGCTTCCGATCAGCAACGGCTTTAACGCCATACAAGTCTGGGTGGACACATTCACCAAAATGATTCACGTCGAGGCCGTGAACATGGAATTAAACTCCGAAGGAGTTGCCCGGTTGACCCGGGATCGAGTGATTAGATATCACGGCGTGCCGCGGAAGATTATCTCGGACCGGGATCCGAGATACGTATCCGGTTTCATGAGGGAGCTCAACCGGCTCCTTGGGGTTGAAATGAACCCGAGCACCGCCTTTCCATCCGATCACTGATGGACAGACGGAACGCATGAACCAGGAGATCGAAAAATATCTCCGCGTATTTGTAAATTATCGCCAGTCGGACTGGGCGGAGTGGCTCGCACTGGCCGAGTTCACTCACAACGACAAACAGAGCTCGTCAACGAGCATGTCGCCGTTCTTCGTGAACACCGGATACCACCCCTGGAAGGGGATCGAAAACGCAGTCGAGTCACGCAATGAGGCCGCGAACGACTTTGCCGAGAAAATGAAAAAGATCCGCGACGAGGCGGCAGCTGCGCTGGAAAAAACCCAGAAAACAAATAAAAAATACTATGATATTCATAGGCGCCAGGCGCCTGATTTCAAAGTCGGCGATAAGGTGTGGCTGGAGGCCAAAGACGTCACCACGGATCGTCCGACTAAGAAGCTCGACGATAGAAGGCTGGGGCCTTACGAGATTCTAGGAAAAGTCGGAGCCTCGGCATACCGGCTCAGATTGCCTGAAACGGACAAGTCACATCCGGTTTTCAACGAGGCACTGCTGACGCCTTATGTCGAGCCACCGACACATCGGAGAGAGGAGCGGCCAGTGCCGCAGATCGTGCAGGGTCACGAGGAGTACGAGGTGGAGGAGATTTTGAAGCACCGCAAGCGTGGGAAAGGCTTCCAGTATTTAATAAAGTGGAAAAACTACCCTCTTGGGGAGAGGACGTGGGAACCACGGCGTCACTTGACGAACGCCAAAAAGATCCTTGAGAAATACAACAAGGATCATGGGATCGATATTCGCGCAGTCCCAGTCCTGCCGGCCGGACATTGGGACTATCTAATCAAAAGATACAAACACCGCGAGGAGTCGCAACAATACTTGACGAAAAAACTATTTATTCCCGAAACCAATGTCTTCATCGAAATCAACGAGGACGTTGAGTCTAGAGGGGGGGTAATGTCACGATTTGACCCCAATCTAATCGCTCCAACACCGATCGATGAGCACGTGACCCCAGCGCTTGTTGCACGAGCGCTTCACGCCGATGGCATAACGTGGGAGGACTTTGCTGGCTAAAGATCACACGGCAACGGAACACAATAGTCGGAACACAATAGTCGTTTCCATGAACTATATTTAGTATTGACACTTGACACTTGACGTCTCCGATCACGATTTGCCTGGTAACCTCATTGTATTATATACTTAGCTACTTAAGTTCACACGGTTCGACAAACAGTATAAGTAGAGTAGCTATTCACTTGTAGTTCTTTAGTCTTTTATTCGATCATCTTTTCGAGATCACTTGCACCTCCCAATCCACTCTCTTGTAGAGTTGGACGCAAGCCTTGACTGTGACAGTTGCAGAGACAGTATTTCATCCTATTCCCTGGCGACACCTTTTGGGATGAGGTGGACACGCAGCTCGTTTGGATGCGCGAAAATTACAAGTATGATGAGAACAAGATTGCCAAGTGTGTTATGATTCACTCGGCCCCTGTCCTTGATTAACTTTTGTTTTTGTTGGTCCTCCAGAGCCTTCAAGATTGTGCTCAGTGGCGACCGAGCAGAGCACGGCAAGGCTGCAGACTATACCCTGCCGGAAGACGCAGTCCTCGACCCTTGGCAGCTTTCGGTCGACGATTCAATTGAAGCCGATGCCTCCACCGTTTGATGTACCAATATTCTGATTTAGTATACGCAATAAAGATTTCTCATTTTCCTATGTTTTGCCCCCGCCGTTGAATATATGCACCGTTCCGCATCGCCTCCCTGTGCAGTGAAAACTAGGAATACCGGGTAAATCTACCTAGCACCGGGAATGCATGCTCGCTGTCTCCGCCATGCCGAGTAGGCAAGGAGAGACATGTCCAACTCAATGCGAGATAGCCCGAACATCACCTGTCGGGTGGGCACAACGTCAGATCACGGCGAGATGGGAACAATGGTGTCGGCAACGAATCTACGAGGCCATCAGCCATTGCCGACACAATAAGGTCCAGAGACAATGGGGCATCGCGATCAGAGGTGCATATTCACACGTGGGACAGACAACAATGGAAACACGGTGACATGATTCCCGTCCAAGTATGTCAATGATGTGAAATTCACCTGTCATCCAGCTGTCTCCGGAAGCCATCCTCAATGCGAGCTCCACATGGCAGACACGTCTGTGGAAATTGGCGGTGTAGGCACTGAGTGGAGAAGGAGCCAAGCAAGGAGGGCTGCAGAGGAGCATATGGAGAGTAGCACGAGGACAGGTGGTGTTATCCGGGCACACAGGTAGGAGCGCCAGCTGCGGAATACAGGGGGTATAAATACAGCATGTATGCTGATAGAAAATCATCTCAGTTTTGGACCCACATCCTCTAAAGCTCTAAAAAGCTCTAAAGTACAACCTGGTCTCCCTCAAAACAAACTGTTATCACCAAAAAATACTCTGTTGCTCTTCAGAGACACATTCCTTCCTGCACCGAGGCATCTTGCTGGCAAGGTCAGGTCATTTTGAAGCCTGGCTCTACATTTCCCTATCCATCCAACCACTTTTCCTCATCAGAGAGGTAGTTGAAAAACTCTCACAGAAGCGATGCAGCCGAGCTCAACATGTAGCCGCTAGTCTTGCCCAGATTACCTTGCCCTTGGCAGGCAGATAGGAGAAGAGAAGGAGATGTTGGTTGGGACATATAAAGAAAAAGGTTCAAAGAAGGGAGCACTCAGCTGAGGAACCAAGCTAGTAAAACAACCTCCACTGTCATGCTCTGACAATCCGATCAAATTCGACGGCATCTCGGCACCTGATAAACCCATTATCTTAGTGCTCATAGATAAAATGCGAGACAAGATTATGGATAAGATAGAGTCTGAGGTGGATCAGATATGGAACATTCTAGAATATACATGCTGAACACATGGACAGAACATTCTGGAAAAACACATGTAGGACACATGTTAGGTAGTTTTCACATGGTTTGACTTTAGGTATATAAGTAGTGTAGTTTGCATCCTTGTACTCTAGTCCTTTTATTCAATCATTTTCACGAGTCTACACCTCGCTTCTCACGGTTTCATCTTACCGAGGCCATGCCCAGATTCTTTGCTTAATCTTGCAGCATTTGAGATAAGAGATTACAGCTTGTTTGTGACATCTGCCCCAGCTAACAATTTACACAAAAAATACCTTCAGAGTCAGACTATATGACCAAGGAGGCCCTCTCAAAACACATATTCCACCTCAGTGTCTTTGATTTGGAGCCAGCATCATGCTTGATTGTCCCTTCTCAACCAAGCTGTAGAGCTTGGTCTGATGGTGCACACACTGGGGACAATATGCAATATAATGAGCCTGTATATCCTCAGTATATCCTCACACCAGGGGCAAAGCCTGACACATGTGGAAGCCACATGCGTTTAATGCATGTGGAAGCCACATGTGTTTAATGCATGTGGTCTGCATGTCATGATGGCATTTACAATTATTGTTTATTAGACTTGGTATTGTAATCAACAAAGTACTAGTTAAAATCCACTTAAATCCAATGAATGAATGACATTAGTTTGGAATACTTAGGGCAAGGCCTCAATATTTATGTACCCTAGACAAATACTTTTTGGCATGCAATTGCCGTGAGCTGCAAGCCAGCCGCATATGCCATTATACCTGTGCCAAGTGATGGCATGACAGGGCCGTAGACGAGCCGCGGCCTTTGTGCACCCTCATGACGAGCCACAATCACGCTGGGTGCCATGCTCTCATTTGTCCTGCCCACTGCCAGCGTCATGCAGCTGCTGCCCCACACCCATCCAACCGGACCGCCGTGGCACTTTGTACATGCCTTTGTCAACTCACTACCACACCTGCACATCGCCTTTGTCGGTGTGCTACTATACTTGTATGTTGTCTTTGACAGGCTACAACTATCTCTAAACATTGTGTGCCTGTCACCCACTGCCATCCTGCCATCCTGCTCGCTGTCCTGCCCTGCCACCACCGGCATCGACAAAAATTGATTGTTGGGTGGAGAGGGGAGCACAAAAATGCGATCACGGCACTGCACTGTTGATGTGACAGTGCGGTGATGTGTGCCATCCTGCGTGCTCGTTATGTGCCGATGCCTGGCTGCCGCTGGTATCACACTGGAGAGAAAATTCCCTGAAAAATGCCCATAAAACAGAGAAAAATGCGAAGAGACTGGCACACCAAATGTGCCTACATGTGCCACCTTGGACCGCCCTGTGCGCTCATTATTGCTGCGGTACATCCACCCCTGCCGCCTGTTGTCCATGGAAATGAATGGAAAAATACACATAAAAAACAGAACAATGACAGGTTCATAGCGCACCTCACACGCCACTATTTACCATCCAATAGGTGGTGGGGTTGGATGAACAGCGGCAATAATGAGCACACAGGGTGGTCCAGGGTGGCGCTGTGGAAGGGTGGGATGGCCCGCTCGCAGACATTTCCCCCATACGTAGCTGCTTGCCTAGGCTTCGGTACATTGGACATCGGACCTATCATTTGTTCCGTATGTACACATTGCCAAATATAACATTTTCTCCTCTGAGCCACCATCATTGACGTGCCCAGTGACCCGAGTGCTCCACCGCGAGCATGGTGCCAGTGAACACAATACACCCTTGACCTAGATTATTGCCTCCACCAAGTCCTACCGAGCCAGACCTGTACCCCACACCCACACGGCATATCCCTGCTTCAACATCCGGTCTTTATTCCACACGTCTACGACATTCCTGGGACCCTTTGCCCATTTTCCCCTTCACCATTGCTCCCCATATCCCAGACTACCGACCCAATATTCTGTCTACCTGCCCCGAACTCGATGCTGTGACAGTGCATGTGGGCGCGTTTGGTGTGCCAGTCTCTTCTCATCTTTCTCTGTTTTATGGGCATTTTTGGGGGAATTTCCTCTCCAGTATGACACCAGCAGCGGCTGATGTCATTCACAATGGGTCTTTGTCAAGCTTACTGTGATAATTAATAAAGTACTAGTAGAAATCTACTTAGATACAATGAATGGATATTGTTAATTTGGAATACTCATTGAGCAGTTTCACCACCCACAATATATTTATGTATTGTGCATAAATATTTTGCCGTCGCGAGCTGCAAATCAGCCAGGGATGTCATCGTGTCTGTGCCAAGTGACAGCATGACGGGGCCGTGAGCCAGAGTCATGCTGGCTGCTGTGCTCTCATTCATGCCGACCACTGCCGGCTGCCCACCTCCTGCCTATCCCATGCCTGCACTTACTGAACACTGTCATGCTTTGTTCTGAGCACCTTTGTTGGCACACTACCACACCTGCACGTCATCTTTGTCGGTGTACTAATGTACTTGTATTTTGTCTTTGACAGGCTACAACTATCTCTGGACATCGTGCACCTGTCACCTGCTGCCATCCCGCCACCCCGCTCGCTGTCCTGTCCCACCCCGCCGCCGCTGGCATTGGCAAAAATTGATTGTTGGGTGAAGAGTGGAGCACAAAGATGCGATCACAGCACTGCACTGCTGATGTGACAGCACGGTGATGTGTGCCATCCTGCACCCAATGCCTGGCACATGCCGACCACGCGTTGAACACATGTGGTCTCCACATGTGTCAATGCTTGCCCCCAATGTCAGTATTTTACAAAAATCCTCAGAATATCTCCCCAATATACTGAAAGGACGCTGGCAATGCATCCTCACTGATTCAGACAGAAAGACAGGAACAGTGATCTAGATTGTTGTAGTGTAAGTGAAAGACAAGATAGGTACATGAAAAGAAATAGTAACCTAGATTGTTGTAGTGTAATTGAAAGACAAGATAAACAAGTACAACTGATGGGAAAGGTTTAAATACTGGGATCATCCATCAAAGATGGTTAGTAACAATTGGACCGGGTTTCATCAATCAATGTAAGTAAGTGCCAGACTTACATATACAGACTCCATATATGCTCAGTATTTACATAAATCCTAAGGAAATACCTAGAATATCCTGGGTCCAGATATGTTCAGTATATTAGCTAACATCCTGAGCATATCCTTACAAAATCCTGGGTACATATATGGTAGCCATCAGACCTCAGTATTTTGCAAGTATATTGCAACCAAACAACCTAAAAAAGGATAGGAACAATTGCTTAATTGGGTAATAACAGTTGTCACATCTAAAATTTCTATAAGAAGTCAATTGTCTGATCATGATTAGAGATTAATGAAGGCGGTTGAGTACCAGATTTGAAAACTCCTTGACTTCAGCCAGCATAATGAAGGACAAGTTGCAAGAGCCTTTTCTCATCTCTTCTCTCAAGTGGGTGCAACTACAAAAGAAACAACAACTATAGTGTGAGACCTGGTCCCATACATTACTGTGATGACAGGTCAGGAAATCTACCTCATTTGACTCATAACAGCTCTCTGTGTCACCAGTAGCCTGTCTAACTAATGGCACATAATCCTAGTTATATTTAAATCAGGTTTCAGCTGTACTCTCCAGCTCTTACCCAATAAATGGTCATCTGGGTGATTATTGCCAGTTCAATGAAATTTAGCCAGAACTGGGGCATAAGAGAGTGGTGGATGCATAAACACTCTAGTATGTGCATGTGTACCATTACATGTTGTACCCACCTGAAAATGTGCTTGAAGAATTGTAGTTGCACCCACTTGAGAGAAGAAATGAGAAAAGGCTCTTGCAACTTGTCCTTCATTATGCTGGCTGAAGTTAAGGAGTTTGAAAATCTGGTACTCAACTGCCTTCATTAATCTCTAATCATGATCAGGCAATTGACTTCTTATAGAAATTTTAGATGTGACAACTGTTATTACCCAGTTAAACAATTGTTCCTATCTATTTTTAAGTTGTTTGGTTGCAATATACTTGCAAAATACTGAGGTCTGATGGCTACCATATATGGACTCAGGATTTTGTAAGAATATTCTGGGTATTTCCTTGGGATTTATGTAAAAGTACTGAACATATACGGACCCTGTATATTGGGCATATATTGCTCATTGTGCCCAGTGACACTGAGAAGACTGCCCTACTGCGCTAAACTATGGTATCCAGTTGTAAAATACTCCTTCTTTACCAAAGAAGGCACACACTGCTATAAAAACACCTACACTCCCAATCAAATGAACCTAGCACTGAGGTGCACTGTTCACAGTGACAGAAACATCCCCCCTAGAGGACATACATTTTTAAACTAGCCTGGGTTACCACCTCACTCTGCAGTTTATGAAACTGCAGTCCACATCACACCGGATCAAGCTGTGATCATGGTGATAAGGTGTGGATTTATACATGCCTGAAATCTTCACTTTTGCATGGTGTTAGCGGTTAGCTGATACTAATAAGCACGTAAGACATGAAGGGTTCTAGTCTGCCCAAGACTGAGGACTAAGCTGTTAGAGTCATTGTAAACACATGTTAAACTATGTACGGTACCTGCACAAATGGGGTCTGATATAGTAACTTGGGTTTCAAAACCACTAGCAAGCCATAAGACTACTCTGACAGACTGTATTACCCAATACAGCACGTTCAAGTTCAATATGGATGCCAAGGCTATCAAGGGACTAATAAGGAGACGAAGCAAGCTATTACAAGGCCCTACAAAGGGATTGGTTTAAAAAGGCACTATATTGGAGGAAACGAGTTAACACTCGAACAAGGGAACAAAGTGGCAGGCAAGTTAAAATGATCACGTGATCACAAAGAGACATGTTTGATCCTGGCGTGCTCACTGATGCTGACTGAACTACTGTTCTGGATTACCATGTAGGCTGAATATACTAGTCCGCCTATCAGTTATAGGTGTTCCGCAGGTTCTGCCAACAATCAGGATAACCAGGATTCAAGGGAGAATGACTGTATTATCATTAGTTGGTTGGGGCCCATGACCATATCCTGACTCAACGCAACAGTTTGTATCACTCTGCAGTATTGATTAGTGGTCAATGGACTCATATTTCATTTGTAATGTACTAGTATAAAGTGAGCATGTACTTTAGTAGATAGTCAGTTAATTCTCACTCGCTTTATTGGCACAAGCTCTCAGCAGCTTTCAGGTGTTCAATGTACTGACTAGTGCTGGTTAAATCCCACCCTAGGCTCGCCCCTTGACCCACTTCCTGGTTTGCTTCAGCATCCCCTGAGAAGGCACCTAAGCATTCAAGTGATTGTTTCAGCGCTCCCCTAAGAAGGCCCTGAACCTTCCAGGTAGATCGTTTGGCTATGTACTGCTCAATAAAACCTTATGTGCATGCCAGCTTCGAGAAAGTCTGAGCAAGCATATTGGTTACTTGCCAATAACCTGAGTCTAGAACACTCATAGGCTTAAAAACCCTACAAAGAACACTGTGCACCCCACTTTATAAAGACTTTGTCTTACTGCTATAAACCCAATAAAGGACCTTTGGCGTGTTGTCCCACTTGAAATTGAAGGTCAATATGTGACCTACCTCCCTGAACACAAATATGTTAGAGTATAGGAGTTGTTGGTTGTGGGGTTTGGTGTTGCTCAAGTCAAGACTTATAGTCTTACTTTCACAACATTGGATTTCACGGTTGCACACCACTGCACTGTTTCAACAGTACACCATTAACCCACGATCACACCCTAGGTGGCACATTATAACCCCTTCTCACTCTTGGCAGTTTTAACTGCGCTCTTTTCCGTTACATATAGGGTATATTATGAGTGGACTCCTAGCTACAAGTACTATATTATGAGTACTTAAGGAAATTGATATTTAATCAATTGACATGAGGTTTTTCAGATCTTTGTGAAAAGTGTCCCAGCTCAAGATTGCAATGCAAAATAGGGGCTGTGCTATTGGATTTAGTGGCTGTGTTGAATGCATAATAGTGGCTGTCCTTTAAACTTGCGGTGTGATCCTTGAATTGTAGGGTTTTTCGACCATGCTGGTTTCTAGAACTTTGTCCAAGGACTTTCACAATACATATTACAGCTAATTGCAGCACTGAAGGCATGGATAAAGAAATCCATTTTGGGACATTTTTGATCTCCGCGAAAGAATTGTACATATCTCGGTCAGTTCACATATTCAAGCGGGACCTGGCTAGATCTGACGGTCTAATTCATGCACAATTAGCTATAGGCTTAAAGTTATGATATTATTTCATTTTGGGTTATCTGGTATTGGAGACACTCTGGGCCTGAGCAGCACATAGGAAGCCCAAACGATGTCCAATCAGGCTGGCTTTTTTTGGGAGAGGGGTTTTATGCGCACTAGGAGCATTTTCATGGACTCAGATAAGTTATATATCCCTCTGGGACTCCGTAGCTGCCTTGGAAGCATTTTGTGCTTGAGAATAATCAATATGCTCTGAGTACATGAGTCCCCAGCTGAATAAGTCAGGAAATTGACCCAGTACACTGGAGTCCAGCTCTCTACCTGTCTGCATACTTGTTCAAGCCCCCAAGAACTGTGTTCAAATTTCTAATTAGAATGTGTTGCATCGTGAAGTCACGATCAGATCACCGTGGTTACATCACTGTCTACCGCTGCCTCTTGGACCCACACCACTACTATATCACCCTGTAGGGAGGCAACGCCCCGACCACCGTGACATGCCCCGACTGCCGGGGGCAACGCAACGAGACCCCTCATGAGCGTGACCGTCGCTCAAGTCGGCAACAGGCAATTTTTCTACGGGCCTTTTGTGTGGTAAGTTTAAGCTCCTTGAGGGATGAAACAGACTTAACTGACAGGTTTCTTGCCTCCTAGCTGCATCTGAGGTGCAGGGATTATTTTTTGCCAAATGTCACGGTCCCTGCTTTGGCAACGGCGCCCACCGTGACCGTGACCCGCCCCGACGGGGGCAACGCAACGGGCACTCCGTGACCGTGACCGTTGCCTCCCTACAGGGCGGTACAGTACAACACACATCTTCCACCACTCCTCACACCAACGAAGGTCCCCTTCCCGAAGAAGCTGTCAGTGTAATCCTATATTCTGTATCAAATGTGCTGCTTCTATCCATCACTAATTCCGGATTTACTCCAAGTCGGCTCATACTCAAAGAGCCCCCCGACATATTCCTGGAAGATGTCCAAGAGATTCTCATCGCACCATGAGATGTGTCTATTATTTTCACACATTATCGGTGTGGAAGCGACACACGAACAGGTCTGATCTTCTGATCCAACCTACAGTGATTGGTGTAAATTCTGATGAATAAAGCCACCTGGGGCAGGGAATAGAGTACATTCACAACTTCTTCAGATGGGGCCTGGGGAGCCGTCACTGGTGTGAGTGGAGGAAGATGTGTGTCGGAGTCCAAGTGCTTCCAAGTGCCGGTGATAGGCAGCAACCATTGATAAGCCAGCCCTGTGACCAGCGGTGAAATCTTTCAATTTTGTTGTTCTAAGCAGGAGCTTCATATAGAATAATGGTTATATCACTCACTATGAGCTAGGATGAGGTCCGAGTTGCTAGCTAAGGATGTACACATGTGTGAATGGCTCTATTGCTTACTTGGGGATGACGGCCACCACAATGGGTCCAATTTGCCAAGCTAAGTACTAGTCTATTAGCTAAAGGTGTTCTTACCATCCTTAACCAAGGGATTGGGAACAACCTGCATGTATCCTATCAAGGACATACATACCAATGCACTCCATTCAGACTATGGGACTTACCAGAGGCACATAAGAGGGATCTAACAAGGTTGTGGGACAGTTCTAGCTAATAGAACTGTGCGCAGCTCAATAGTCCGAAGAATTCTAAAGATCCGATGATGTCGATGATGGGGATCACCAATCTGAGCGTGGAACAGAGATCCGATGTCGGAGATAGTACCGAGCCCTTGGTCTGTGATGCCAGGACTCGCTTTGACCAGGGTTGAAGGGTTGCCTAATTCAATGACTTAAGGGTTGATGGACCAGGGCTCGGTGGAGCTGGCACATGGATTGATCACCCAGGGCACCTACGTGCTATGGCGCAATTCCCCTTCCAGTTTCCCAGATTATTTACCAAAATATACCATTTAATCAGAACTAATTACCAACAGGGTTATTTCTTGAACTAATACTGCTCATCACCCCGATATATCAGTGTTCTGTTTATCTGTTTGTACTAAAAATCTGTTTCAGAATCATTTCCTTATTTAGAACATCAGTTTGTATAAATACCTGTAGAAAACAGAGGGAACACTAGTAGATCCTATCCTTCCTCTTCAGTGAGCACCAGCATGAGCTTGAGCACACAGGGGACATCTAGCATCTATTCGGAACACCTCCAGAAAGCTTATAAAGTTTCCTTTTGTTGTTTCTGTTGCAATATATAAAATGTTGGATATTTGTGGAGTGATATAAGACAGGACCAGACCAGACCAGGCCGGACGGGACGGGACAGGACAGGACAGTACAGGACAGGACTTGCTTCGTTAAAAATTGCATAAACATTTGAAGGCGCTCAGCTTTGTGCAGTAGTCAAACTACCAAGCTCTAGCTGATACATTGGTTGTTGGAAATACATTCATTGGAATAAAACTCTCAATCTATGGATCACCCCTTGGACCTAGTTCCAAGTCTTGCACATAAAAACCAAGCTTTCCTTACCTTCTAAAGCCATGTTGAGCACCTAGAACGGTTTTGATTGTTCCAAAGTCACCTTTAGCTATAAGCTACTGCACTTGTCCGTAAAACCCAAATTGCCACTACCTAATACCTGGTAGGTACCTCGAAACTTGCACGTTTGATAGTTGGATTTGTTGGTTGTTGTTAGTGTTGTTTGGTTGTTCACTTAAGTGTTCATCTTGCACACTTAATTTCACCAGTGATTCTATAGTCAGTGTTTCACTGTGATGACATAATGGCAGGTTTGACATGATGTGACACATTCTAATTAGTGATTCAAATACAGTTTTGGGGCTAAAAAAAGAACAGAGGAGTCTAGAGGGGAACATTTCATCGCTCTACGTCACTTTACCGACTTCCTTGGCTGTGAAATCATGTATACACAGTATGTTAATTATTTGCGAGTACAAAATTTGTCCAAGGGAAATACCCAGTACCAGAGGAATGTATGACTTATCGGAGCCTATGACAATTTTTCTAGTGCGCATAAATCCCCCTCCCCAAAATTCAGCCTGATTCAACATCATTTGTACTTCCTACACGCCACTCGGGCCCCGGAGTGCCTCCAATACAGTGGCATTATAATGTTCTGCACATGCTTGTTTGAGCTCGTCTCAGTGCCAAATGACTTCAAAGAAAATACTAGCATGAACATAGAGTAGATTTAGGAGGTTTTGAACAGTTTAAACCATACCTTCCCTCATCACACGGCTCACAATAAAATATTTGGGTCATTTCTGAAAAACCCAGTCTGTGGTTTTGTCATATACTAAAAAATGGTCTGTGTAGCATGAAATACTTCGGAAAATGGACCTACCTTACATTTTGGTTCACATGAATTGATAGGGATTTAGGCTCACAACGATGTGTTTAAGTTTTCCATTTTGGGTATTTTTGGCCATTTTGTCTCGAAAATGCTAAAATTGCCCACTTCAAATCAAAGTAAATCAAATCAAAGATCAATTTGAGTGCGCGCGGGCCCCTGGGGGCCCATGTGGCACTAGACTAAGTACATGGAGGTAGTCTAGCGGTTATGGAATTTATAGCGGAGTACGTGAGGATGGCAGAGAGATTGGTAAACACGCGAGGTGCTACGAGGGTGGGTGTGAGGTGTGAGTCAATGCGAGTTGTCAAGACGTGCAAGTTTTTGAGAGAGTGAAAGTAAAAGTAAAAGTGAGAGATAGGAGGGTGAGAAACGGGGGAGAGGTGGAGGGGCTTAGAGGGCGTAACGGGGAAATCGGCCGGTGTCGCGGACAAAAGCGAGGACAGGGCGTGGGTCGGACTTGACCGAGATTAGGCGGTGAAGTGATAGGCGTGCGGTTCCAAGGCGTGTGATGAGGGTGAGCCGTTGGCGCCGGTAGGTCGGGCACGCAAGGAGGTAGTGCAAGACCGTTTCGGGGACGAGGCAGAGGGCGCAGTCGGGGGATGGGCCGAGGTGGAATCGATAGAGGAAGGCGTTGAGGCCAATGTGGGCGGTGCACAGCTGCATCAAGACACTGCATTGTGGGCGGCTGAGGTCGCCGTACATGCACGAGATGTTTTTTTTTTTTTTTTTTTTTTGGTGGTACGAAGTAGCACCCGCACAATTGATTAGCGATTAACCTGCGAGGGCTCGTAAGCGTGGAGGGGATCTCGACCTCCAGGAGAGAAAAGGGGTTCCACCCCCAGGGAAATGCAGTTACGCACGCGACAAAGGTCACAGTGTGGGACTCATATTTTGGGACAGAAAATTCTCAACTGTGCCTGCGCCGCCTACCAGAGGGCGGTGCTGCGGAATTGGAGCTGATGGTCCCGATACCCACTAAAACCCTGGGGTCTCTGAGCCAATCTTTTGGTAGGCTCGATTCATCCATTAAGGTCCGACTCCACGTTTGGAGCACCACACTGGGTAGAACCAGGATTTTGTCTTGGTCGGAGCGCTGGGTTGCCATAAATTTATCCACTTTGAGACGGTCGTTCAAAAGGGATACCCAGCGGTTGTGAACTTCGAAACGCGACGGCAGCACACCATTTTGGTTGATGACACATTTGTTCCGCAATTTCCACACGAGGTAAGCGCTCTCGGATATCAAGATCCGATAGAACCGATTAAGACCGGATGGCTTCATTTTGCTCTCGCGCTCGAACGTCGTCAATGCGCTGCCCAGGACCATGCCCAGCGAGGGCGTCGGGAGCGGCGTCCCGGACTTCCTCCTCCACAGCTCGCCTACCAAGTCCCAGATCTGAGCCTGACCAGGACGCGGACATTCAAAGAGGATGTGTTGGAGCGATTCAGGCATATCGCAGGAGATGCATGTACCCCGTTCCTCAAAACCGGGGATGTGCGACCAGTATTTCCCTACACGGTGCGCGCCGTGCATACTCTTCCAGAGCCAGGACTTGATCTGGCTGGTGATATCTTTATGCCGGATAGATTGCCATATGACTTCGGGTGTCGGAGCGTGGCCCACGCGCGACTTCTCGAATTCTTGGACGAGAGCGACGGTGATAGCGGTCGTTTTGCGCGAGGGGGTCTTCTGTAGACTCCGAATCTTGAGGTACGCGTTCCTCTGGGTCATTTTACTGAGTTTCGCTCCGTAGATCCTTGCTTCGGCGGGGACTGATAGATTAACCGGAATAGCAATGTTCTCCGAGACGGCCGTACGGGCTAGGGCGGCAGCTGCCGTAAGTGCGGGGCGCTCGGAGGCGCTGCGTACGACAGAGAACGATGTCCCATTCTGGCGCGAGCGGAGGAAGGCCGCAAGGGCTTGGAGAGGGGCCGGGTCGGGAACCCCGATCCAGCCGTTATCTTCCCAGTTGCGAAGGTGCGTGTTCATCGCGGTTGCTACGGCGCTGTTCTTCCCGGCGATGAATAGCGAGGCGTTAACCGGGGCAGACTGGACTGCGTGGAGGGCCGCCACGACCTCGGCATGTCCCAATTTTGGGAGAGTCCCTTCAGGGACTAGTGATTTTACGTTCCGCGGATCGTCAGGTGCGTACCACACCCCGAAGGCGGCTTTCGCGTCGTCCGTCCCCGTTAATTCGCTAAAACCGGATGTAACGACACGTACCGGGGCCGGATCCGCAGAGGCGTGCAGGATGAGTGGGGGAGGGGCGGCGGTGATTACTTCATCGCTTCTGGTGAAAATTCTAAAACCGTCTGAAAGGTTCGTTATTTTAGGAGGGGCCCGGAAGGAGGACGTACCTTCGGTCGCTGGGAGCTCAATCGGGGCGGGCGGGTCTGGGACGCGGGGATCCCATTTGGGAAGGAGCTGCGAGAGGCGGGTTCCTACCGCAACTGCACACGCGTGCGGGTTCTTGCAGCCCCGCACGATTCGGTCGTCTGCGCACGGTGCACATGTGCAATTTGGGTCGGCGTCGTGGGTGGGGGAGTTAATGCGACTTGTTACAGACATTCCGTCTCCTACCATGATGACGCCGTGTCTTTTGCGCAGGCATTTACACTGCGGGGTGTTGTTAAGCTGCTTTACTGACGGGTTCTCACCCAGATGATGCCACAGAGGGAGGAGGTCGCGTATTTCCCTCGTCGGGTTGAGAGTGTCAAACTTGACCCCGTATTTTTTCGCAACTAGTAACATTCCTTCGAGGAATTCGGGGAAATCTTTGGAAGCTTTCGGCTTCCAACTCTGGAGGAAGGGGTTAATGTGAGACCCGTCTTGGAGCAGTGATGTTAGCTTATCATGTTTAGCTAGGATTTTGTCAACGAAAAAAGCCCACAGAGGGCGAAGGTCAGGATTGACTTCAAGGTATACTTTTAGTGTCATAATGTGGATCACCTCGTTTCGGGCCTCGATGTCGAACATTTTCTTCCCTCCTCCTGCGAGAGGGGCTAGGAGGATATCGCGGCTGATTGGGGAGGTCTTGGAGCCTCCCCAGACGAACTCGCGCTGTGCCCCAATAAGGGTTTTTTCGACTGCCTTCGGCATCCCGTTCATTTGGGTGAGGTATTGAGTCATCGCAGCGACTGTGATTTGAATGATGTGGTGCTTCGCTTCCAGGGTGGGGAAGCGCCTCCCCCAGCGCTCGAGGCTGGAGTCGATCTTTTCGACGACAGTGGTCCAGATGCCTTGGACCAGAACATCATTTCCGACACGGGCTCCCAGGATACGCACCGACTCACCATCGATGGCAATATGGACATTATCGGGGAGTGCAGTATCATCCGCGTTCAGTTTACGGGATGCGAGGACCTCGGCTCTATATTTAGGTGAGCCTATTGGTATTACCTCGGTTTTGGCAACATTGAACTTCGCGCTGGAGGCAAGGCACCATCGGTCGAGAATCTCTTGGAGGGTCACGAAACTGTTGGAGTCTCGTAAGTATACAGTGGTGTCGTCGGCGAACATAGCGGTGACAACCCGCTCTAGCGTGTCACTGATCTCGTAGCCTTTCAGGTCGGAGGCACGTAGCATCGCCGCGAGCGGCTCAATCGCTATGTTAAATAGCAGGCAAGATAGGGGGTCGCCCTGTCGGACACCCCTTGTGACACGGAAACAGCTGCTTAAGACCCCATTTATAACGACTTGGGTCTCTGCCTCGCTGTAGAGCACTTTCACGGTATTTATGAATTTTACGGGAATATTCCGATCTTCCATAGCTTTCCACAGGTAGCGGTGCGACGTCTTATCGTACGCTTTTTCCTGGTCCAGGGCAACGATGGCCCCGTTGAGTAGCTCCTCCTCTGCATATTCCACCAGCATCAAGGAGAGGAAGATTTGGTCGGCGATTTTCCGACCTTTCATGAAACCAGCCTGATTTTTGTGGATCAGGGCCGGCGCGACCCGGGCGAGCTTCGCGTTCAGGGCTTTTGTGAAGACTTTGTAGTCCGAGTTCAGGACTGTAATTGGTCGGTGATTCGCTATGTCCGTAACATCGCCTTTCTTAAAAATGGGGCACATCCACCCCCTAGCAAAGTCCGTGCCCTTTTCGACGCCGTTGTCTTCAATATCGTTGTAGACGGCGGTGAGCATTTTTATTACGTCAAAAAGGGTGCGAGGGGACGCACCGGCTGCGATCGCGGCGGTACCTGCCTGGAAGATCTCGTCGAGCTTTGACCAGAGTTCGGTCGGAGCCCCGTTGACTCCTGCCGCGACCCCGGTTGCAGAGTCTCTTAGTGATGTACGGACATCGTCCTCGTCAAGGTTTTTGGCCAAGTCGGCCATCTCGGGGACCACCGGTGGGGGTGCCATACTCTCGAGGGCCGCGGCGATGTCCCTATCTTTCCGTTCCAAGTCAAGCTCAGAGGCGTCCACCTGGAGCTCTGAGTGGTAGTCGCGGGCGAGCTCGGCCATCTTGTCCGAGCGGGTGCAGCTCTGAGCTGGGAATGTGTCTGTACGCCTGAGTATGTAGGTGGTGTCACGCGGCTTCACGTCTTTGCTGACTTTCACCGAGAACTTAGTTATGTGGTCCATTTCGGTGCGGAAGCGGAGTTTCGTCCGCATCTTACGTTTGTCACGTTGGAGGGAGACAATTTTTACGATGCCCTTCTGGAGCTCCGCCGCTTTGAGCGCGCGGGCGAGTTCGGTGGCCTTGGGGTCATCCGGGATTCGGTCGCTCACCTCGTTTAGTACGGTGTCGCGTTCAGCCTGCAGTTTCAACTTATTTTGTTGCAGGGCGCCCAGGTTCTCCTTCGCCCGTTTTTGCGCGAAGGTCTGAAGGCCATCCTTGTACAGCTTGAACCGTTGTTGGAGGGAGACACTATCACCGGGTCTGTCGAGGATTTTGCGCCGTCCGTTACTGCGTATGCGATGAACTCCTTGTCTCGGAGGAGAAAGAGGGGGATGGAGAACCTTCCTTTACCAATGTACGGGGCTCCTGGTGCGCCGATGGTGACGGAGACCAACCGATGGTCAGTGGATACGGCCACGTCTCTGATATCCCAGTTCCTGCAGGAATTGAAGAGCGATGGGGAGACCAGGATGTTGTCGATTCGCAAGTGCGAGCCTGAGGGGTGGGTGTACGAGTAGGCTTTGAGGTCAGGATTTGTTGCTCGCCATCCATCTTTGAGTTCAAGGAGGTGTTTGAAGCGGGCAAAAGCCTCGGTCGCGCCGGGTTCATCGGACCGATGGGGCAGCCGATCCATAGGGTCACCCACTACATTGAGGTCGCCTCCGGCTGCGTCTGGGACGGGGACGTCCTCCGTCAACCAGATCTGGGAGAGCGTGTCCCAAAATTATTTATTTTTTATGCCTCCTCCCGTAGGTGCATATACACCCAGGATCGTCAATGTTCGGCGGGCGTGCCAGGGCACTGTGACAAGGATCGCGCGTCCGGGGACCAGACGGTGGACCGTGACGCCTTCGACATTTGTGATGTCCCGGTTGAGGACAACAGCTACTCCGCCTCTGTTGGGGAAGTCCGGATCTATGGTGTTGTAGATACGCAGACGTGGATAAAGGTGTTCAATTTCAGCTATTTGGTCACTGTCTAAGTGAGTCTCCCCTATTATAGTATGGCCGAGTTTCTCGTCGAAAACCATACGGTTGATCTCGTTCCACCTGTTTTTTTCATGGGCGAAGTTTTCGCCACCCCGCCCGTTCCCATTTAACGCACCGAGGCTCACCTGGGCACTGGTGTTTCGGGTGATTTTGGGGTTGTTCAGCTGCTGCCTCTCCCTCTTACGATTGAGGAAAGCCGGAGCGGACTCCTCGTCGGCGGGGATTTGGCTGCGCGGGGCGCGAGCACATCTCCTTGCCCTGCGGGGGGCGTGGTGATCCGAAGTGTTTGACGGGTTGCTTGGACCTGGTTGCGCGATGGGCTCTGGTGTGGGGGCGTTCGACACGTCGCGGCGCGGTAGTTGGGTGCTGGGGTTGGCTACCGGAGGGGTTGGGGTGTTGACATGTGCGAGACGCGTCCCAGGACGTGGAGCTTGCGTTCTACGCGCCGGGTGAGGCGCGGGTTGGGCCTGCAGGGCAGGCGGAGGGAAACGGTTTCGGTGGCGCTGCGAGCGCCGTGGACCATTGTTGGGACCCATGACAGGGGGGGTTTCATCCCTAGACTCTCCCGCTCCTTCATCGGGGGCGCGGCGGGTGGAGACGCCACGGTCCTCTCTGGAGCCAGAGAGGTTCGGTGCTTCAAGGGAAGGCGCACCTTTTTGTTGTTGCTGCCCTATACGTTGTCCCATAGCGGCCAAGGCAACCGAACCACTACGGGTGGGACCTTGTGTATGATAGCCAGGGATAGGCCCCTGGGTACCCTGACTCCTGCTGATTTAGCTGTATGAACTCGCCGCCGGCAGGCGCGCGCGAGAGGGATGTACCACTTCCCCGGAGCCCTCCCGAGTTCCAGGAGGGCTTGTGGTATGTATTTCGGTTTCGTATGGTTGTAGTGGCATAAGGCTTTTGTAAGGTGCGTTTTAGAGACCGCCGTCGCAGATGCCGCAGAAAAAAAAGAAGGAGAGAAGGAAAGGTTTGTGGTCATCTAGTGACCCTGAGGACTCTCCCTGCGGTGCGCTCGTTTTTTTTTTTTTTAGGACGTGGAGAGAGTCTTTATCTCAGCGGAGGGAGACATCAGTGGTTGGGATCTGACATGGAAACGGCCGCCGGCGGCCGCGATCGTTCTTCGGCAGGTAGGAAGATTTCTTCTTCAGATGAAGGGCCCAAGGGAGACTGAAGAAGACTTAGAGTGCACATGGATTTCTTCTAACCGAGTTCATTTACTCCTACAACGAGATACACAGAAAGGAACTAGGTGCAGACTGAGAGACTAGAAGCACGTAATTGTCGTAAAGGGGAGGTACGGGAGGGATCATGAGGAACTAGTTGGCGCGTCCGCGACCGCGGTTTCCGTTCCCTCGTCTGCCACCACCACGCCCACCCCGGGATCCGCTGGTGTTGGAGGAGGAGGCTTCGGGGGCCGAGGGGGGTTTGGAGTACCAACCGGGAAGGGCAGGGAGGGGGCAGCGGGCAACGATGTGCCTGGGGGACTTGCATCCGGAGCAGAACTGGGGCGGGGAGATGGCTTGGGCGAAGTGGTGCATGATGGAGTAGAATTTGATGGAGGAGACCGTCGAGACCCACGCCCTATTGTTCGCGACGGTGGTCGATGGGGGCGAAGCGGTGACGTTCCAGGCCGTTCGCGAGCGGCCGCCGGCGTTCTGGAGGGAGACGGGGGTGACGCGGACCGAGGCGGCGAAGTGGGCCATCGGGTCGACAGCAGCGGGGTAGTTGTCGTGGTTGAGGGCGAGGAGGGTGCACGCGTTGTGGTCTTCGTTAATCGCCGCGACGACAATGTCGGCGACCTCGGTGCCGTCCTGGGGGCCGAAAGAGAATCTGTCCAGGGTAAAGAGGAATGGGGAGGAAGGGGAGTCGTAGGGGATTGCGAAGAGAGTGGTGCCACCAATCAGGTTCCAGACGCGGCGATGCAGGAGGAGTTGTGCGTCAGCATCCGAGACTCCGCGAACAAGGTACATGAAGGGCGCCGAGCGGCTGGCGGGGTTCGCCGCGTCCGGAGGGCCGACGAGGGGGGCGGGGTTGCCAGTGATGCGCGAGATGGCGACTTTGAGGTCCTCGATCGTCGTGCTGTTGACGGAGTGGGGCCTCCCGTCCCATTCGAAGACGAAGAATTTCCCTCCGGCGAGGGCGTCCCAGCCGTTGAGGAGGCGCGGGGTGACATTGTCGCGGGCGGTGGTGGCGTCCGGACTATAAATCCCAGGGGTGTCGAGGGGGAAGTGGCTGAAGGCGGGGAGGGGGGCGCCTCCGAGCGCGGCGGCCGCAGCCGTGGGAGCGACGCGAGCAGCGGCACCCACAGCGCCGACTGCGGGGACGAGACCACCTGCGTCAGGAGCAGGCGGGGGGGCGGCCTGCGGCTGCGCTGCTTGCGGCTGCACGGCTTGGGGTAGCACAGCGGGTGGGTGCGTGCCGATGGGGGCAGGGGCTGTGCCGGGCGCGGGGGTGACAATGAGAGGGGCGGGCAGCGACCCGGGCGCGGACATGTGCTGGGCGGCGTGGTGGGCGGCGGGGACGAACATCCCAGGGGGGAGGGATGGGGAGGGATCAAGGGCGGCGATCGCCGCAGCGCGTCATGACAGTGGTGAAGGCGGCAGCGGGTACGGCCTGGGCCAGGGGTTGGGGCATCGCAGGAACGGCGGTTGTTGGCGCGGGCGACGCAGTGGCTATCATCGTGGGAGTAGGGGCGGTTGTAGTCGGCATAGGCGCGGGCTGTGGCGCGGGGAGCGGGGTCGGGGACGGAAGGACCGGTGGGGCGGACAGGCTCTGGGGCGCGACGGGGGAGGCGAGCGGAAGGGCTGCATCGAGGGGTGAGCGTCGGGGGGGAGTGATGGTGAAGGGGAAAGACATACCCATGGAGGAACGCGCTTGACGCGCTCTCCCCGCCGTGGTGGCGGCATCCGCGATGTTGGTGGTCGCCGGGGGATCTGCGAGTTTGCTCCCTGTGCTGCTGGGCGCAGCGCTGGGGACGGCGGCCGTGCCAGAGGGGACCGGGATGGGGGTGAGGAAGGGGGATCCCGCGCCGGGCGCAGTGGTGGTGGTGAAGTCGGCGGCGGGGGACGGCAGGTTCGAAGTGCGTGCGGCGGTGGCGGTGTCCAGAACTGCAATGCGCGGGGCTGCGGGCATCGGCACGTCGTCGTCGGGGTCGAAGAAGAACTGGATGTCAGCGGCGTCGCGAAGCGTGCTGTCCGCATTCTGCGCACATCCCAGCTCGGGCGGGGGGGAGGGGGGGAAAGGTGCAGACAGACCGGCGCTGCTGGTGGTGCCGGGGGGGTGCGAGGGCGGTTAGGGAGGGCGCCCCCGAGGCGACGGTGGATGAGCTTGACGTGGTCCGGCACCGAGACGATGACATCGGAGGAGCTGATGTCCCCGCCGGTGGAGTCCTCGAAGGAGTTCGCGTCGAGTCCCATCAGCTCCAGCGCCAGCTGTTCGTCCACCGTGGCAGAGTCGCCGTAGACGGACAAGGCGGCGAAGGCATTGGTGGAGGAGGCAGTGGATGTTGTGGACGCCGAGGAGGGCGAGCGCGGGGCGGTTCCTTTGCCTTTGACGTTAGAGGCGGCTGCGCGGCGGTTAGGAAGCTCGGGGAGGGGGGGACGAAAAGGCGCGACGTACTGTAGGTATTTACGGGGATGCGTTCGAAATGTAGGCCGCTCAGCGGCGTCTTGGTCTTAGACATCGCGGGGTTGGTTGGGCGCCCGGGGTAACCAGAGGAGGCAATCTCGGAGGGGGAGGCTAGGGCGGGGAGTGGGGCAGAGGGGACTGCGAGGGGGGGCTGCTTGGGAATGCTCTTGGAGCGGGTTTGGACTTGGGAGCATGGGGGCATCAGGAAGGACGTGCGCGGAGTTGCCAGTGTGGAGAGGGCGAAGAGAGAGAAGGCACACCCTCCCTTTTTAAGAGGGGCCTGCACCCAGGGTCGTTCATTTGAGTATAAAGAGGAGGAGGCCCGAACGGCGCCCAGCACCGTTCGGGGTCGAGGAACAAAGAGGGCGAGGAGGTTTGTGGCGAGGGGACAAAGAGGCGGAGGTGATTGCTCGTGGTCTGGGTCCTGATCGGATCACCACGGTGTGGGTCCTGCAGCTTCTCGTGGGACTTGCGGGCTTGAAACGGTGTTATGCTAGCCTCGTGCTCTTTGTGCTAAAAAAGGCGCAGGGTCTTGGCTGCTTTATAATTTCTGGGGGCGCCGTGGAATTTTGACTCAAGTCGGCAAAGGAGGAACGAAAATACGGTACTCGAGAAACGGGAGCAGTCCGGGGCATTCCGGGCCGATTTGATGACGTGCGGGCGTAGACAAAGCGTCTTTGTCGGGCGTGTCAACGCGAGAGGGTGCTGGCACTAGGAGGGATCGACCGCGGCGAAGGGGGGGTGTAGCGTGTCTTTGTGTGGGCTGGGGGGCGGAGTCGCGGCGAGGGCGGGCGTTCCTCGCGCGATGGCGGCGATATGACGTGCATCGTGGGAGATGACACGCCGCGTATCCTCCGGGGTGCCACCCACGGGGAAACCGACGCCGCAGACTGCGTCGGGCTCTTGTGCGACGGGGGGCTGTCGACTGTTAGTACGGCGTCGCGTTTGAGGGACCCTGGGTGCAGTGGGACCTCAGCGCGCCGGTCCTCGCCCACGACAGAGTCGTGAGAAAATCCGACCACATAGTGGTAGCGGATCAAGGAGCCCCCCATGCACGAGATGTTATTGGAGGGGATGGTGGCGTCGAAGAGGGCAAGTCTGTGGGAGCGTGATGAGGTGGACCATTCGGCAAGCCAGCATGCGTGCCTGCGGCAATAGCGGCCACCCTGCTCAGCGGGAGGGCTCCCTCGAGGTCGCGGATTGCCCACTTGTGCCTCACATTCTCAGCTCAAAACCCCATCGATTCGGGTCAACTAAAATGTGAATAAATATCATTTTACATGTACTTTCAGCCCAGTATCAAAGTTTTTGCGCTGAAGGTGAATCCAAAAAGTCATTTTTCCTCAAAACACCGATTCTTTTTATCCTGGGAGAACCATGCAAATTAGGCATGGCTTAGGCTGTTTAAAACTGCTTGGAATTGTGAATAGTTTGTGCTAAAATTTTACTTGAAGGCATTCGGCCCAGAAATGAGCCAAAATGAGTGCATGCAGAACATTATAGTGCCACTGTACCAGACAGCCCAAAATCAAATAATATCCCGACTTTAAGCCTATGGCTAATTGCACACGAATTAGCCCGTCAGATCTAACCTGGTCCCGTCTGAATTTGCGAAGAACTGACCGAGATATGGACAATGCTTCCGCGGGGATCAAAAACGTCCCAAAATGGTGTTTTTTTTGTCCGTGCCTTCGGTGCTGCAATTAGCTGTAATATTCTCACAGAGAAGGGGTGATGAGCAGGATACAATGTCAATGTTCGCTGCATGGAAGTTCAATTTTTTCTCAGTACAGCCTATGTAATATGTATGAGTGGGCTCAAGTTAGGCTCACCTCTTGTCCACGAGGGTGAAATCATGCACATTCGGTGGGGAAAGGTGGGAATTCGCACAGAACAAGAAATCGGCAAGAACTGCGCAATAATGTCTCGCCGGGGGTGAAGGATGGATGTTCCGGGCACGGACACTGTTTTGATAGGAATATATCAGTGATCACTGACCACTGTACTATCGGAATGGGCGGATCATAGCTGCTGAAGCTGGAATTACATAAGTACCTCTATATAGACAGAAGCTCCATGTCCCCGCCCGAAATAATGCAGGTGCGGTTGTGTAATAGATCTGTGCTTCGCGCGCTGCCGAAGCGTGTGAGAAATATGCTGTCTAGCAGCAAGCAAATAAAATGGTTCAGAATCCCTATAAAAACAGCTAACACTCACCGCGGATAGTACTCAAACAGCCGAATAGTAAGTGCGAAACTTTACTAGACACGAACGACGGAATATCACGTAGTTCTGAGGACTGCTCTGCTAAAAAATATACCTGCTGTGCAAGGCAAAGACTGTAGCTCAGTGGTAATATCCTCAGTGGGAAAGCTAGCGCTTCAAGGCGATGATGTATTGCAGTTGTAAGATTTAAGATGTTCTTTACATGAGGAAGAGCTCCCTTTATATACGTAGAACTACTCTAAATATAGCTACTGACTCGAGTGGATTCGGGGAGCAGTGATTCAATGCCCGAGGCAATGACTCAGTGCCCGAGCAGTGACCAAGCAGTGCCCGAGGAAAATGCCCGAGCCTTTGGAACTGTCTCGGGCATCTCGGCGATGTTCGATAAATTTAGCTGTTCTTGCGCAACCGAGAGTTCATGGAGGGTAAATGACTCGAAATAAGCCAATATCCATCACAGGTTGTGTTCAAAGGTCCGGATCATACCGGGGATGTTCAGTGACAAGTCCCAATAGCCCATATGCTTTGAGGCAGCGGAGCGCCCAGTCAGCGCAAGGTGAAAGACCCAGCTGCAGAGGTAAAACACCTGGTGAAAATATCGTCGAGGGTGGCGAGCGCCGAGCAGACGAGGATAAAAGTGGTGCGGTCGTGGGGCAGACGACGCAGCTCATGCTAAGCTGGTCGATGGGCACCTGAAATCCCCGCCCATGTAAAGGATGCAAGAGGACGCGCCGAGTCAGGCTATGATACCATCGAGCATGATTTATCTCAGCCTCCTGATCTGCTGGATATCTGCACCAGAGGATACCAGAGAAGGGGGGAATAAAGGCCAGATATCTAGAAATTAGAGATCCTGAACTTCTAGCCTGGTAGAATTTCGCGCGTGCAAGCTGCTAGTGATGATGCATTGCGCAGTGCGAAGCAACAGCGGTGGCGGTGTTCCCGCCGTCAACAAAGTTCAAACACACGCAATATTTAATCCCATCATTTCAACCATCAATAGCAACGTCGCCGGCAACGAGTCTCTGTGGTTTCCAGATTCTTATCCGACTGCTCCAAGTCCTCTGCTATAACTGCTCCGATTGTTTCAAGCCTCGTACTCAGCAGACCTATCCTGAACCAACTTGGGTGAATCCCGATTTGATCCGGATTCTCGTTTCGAGTTTGCATTTGGTTCATTCGGGAGGAGCCCGCTGCAGAAGCTGAATCTAGATACTACTATGGGGTTCAATACAGCCGGCGTCTCAGGTTTTATCCGTATTTCTAACCGCAGTGACGTGCTTCTGCGCTAATCGCTCGCCCGAATTCCGTCTACCGCCGAGTTGAATATACTATCTGCGCTTTGAATTTTGAAATTTGGATTATTCAGGATTGATCCAGGGCATCCAAATTCCGGCCGTTATCTCCAATCGTTTAAAGAAACCGTAAAAAGTGTCGTCTGGAGCCACCATGTGGTGCGTTGCAGCACGTCCGGACCCGTCTTGACATGCTCAGTTTCAGAATACATGTGTTGGTTGCGACGGGTTATACGCAACCAATCATAAATCTTTCGCCAAAATTTGTGTCCTTCCAGAACATGCTGGGGAAGGGGCAGTACTGGGTGGCTGCAGCATTAATGAAAGCTGCCTCCTCCACCGCCTCCTCCGCCAACTCAAGCTCTGCTGCCGGCGGAAGCTTCACAACAAATATGTGTCGCAGCTGACAGAGATGGCATATGATTTACGGCACGAATGTTCATGCCGTAGACTGGGTTTCGACTCCCGTCACGACAGCTCTCATAAATTCAAGGAACCGTCAAATACTAGATGAAACCGTTCGTTTTTGCGGCCGTAGGAATGCGAAACACACCCATAATTCTGAGGTATGGCCACCATGAATTTACGGTCGCATCAGGTGACGATGTGCTCACCCGACGTGGCAGCTGACGGGTTTGCGATTTTTCCGACGGGAAACTACCATTTATTATGTTGCTCCCCCTCAAAGTCACTGCCGACTTTCATCCCTGGGTTGAAAGTGACCTATTTACTCGGACCGTGCTCGGACCCCCATTCTCGGGATGCTCGTCCCAGCCCACCGTATAACGCCAAGCCAATACAATAGCCGCCTATGCCCGATGCCCCACATAAAGCTCCGTAAATTGCTCTCGAACAGCTCTGTCCCGCTTAGCCATTGAATTATAGTCTTTCGGCGGTGTTGTCGCGTACCTCGGAGCAACGTCGTTGCATTAGATTCCGAGGGACTTGAGTAAGTGCGGAAGGAAATGTCTGTTACTCGGGGACATCCTTCGCGGACCGTGACTGTCTCGGAGCAAATCAGAGACATCCTGGCCAGCTACTCTGGTCAGCTATTATATACAGATACCTCCAAGGCCGAAATACTATCCTACGTATCCGTCCGTTCTCCCTTCGTGCTGCGCAAATCTAATCTACTGCGCAAATCTCATCGACGCTCATGCAAGTTCGCGTTATATCCCTCGCCCGAAGGATTTGTGGTAGCCGCCCATCTCCGAGGCCCCAGACAGCCCCAAACACGGGATTGCCCACCCTTGGGGAAGTGTAGCGTGCCTTGCATATGCACACTGTGTGTAACTTAAACCCGGACTTGCAATATATGTGGTTAATGCTGTTGATGATATGTGATGATGATGGCATATCTGGTCGGCTACAGTGAAGAAAGAGTTTCGGTTCTACATCTGATCACATCACGCATTCCTGCTACTATAAATCCCGGCCAAGTTTGGAGGGACGGCATTGAGCAATTGAAACTTTCGCACAATGCTCACCCCCTCATTCCTCCTGCTGTCGCTCTTCGTAGCTGGGGGCTTTGGAAAGCTATACGATAATGCCGCTGACCTCCCCGGTTTCAAATACGATTTCGTGATCGTTGGTGGCAAGTCGCTGCCGATCATGTAACTACCCGAAGCTTATTCCATACCTACAGGTGGAACGGCAGGCAACGTCCTCGCGAATCGCCTGACAGAGAACCCAAAGGTGTCCGTCTTGCTGCTCGAGGCCGGTGTTTCGTGAGTGTGCTATGACCACTCGAGGTGGCCCTTCTGATCTGCGTTCCGAACAGAAATCAAGGGATTTTACCCTCAGAGGTGCCCTTCCGCTTGTCCGAGCTCTTCGCCCCGAGCGTTTGGAACTGGAGTGTGTTGTGATATTTAACGTAATATTCCTGGAGATTTCTGACATGGTACACAGACTACACGTCTACGCCGCAGACAGGGCTGCTCCAACGGACTCTCGCAGTCGGCAGAGGTAAGTGCAAACTCCTATAGGCCATGTTCGATTATTGAATAGCGGATCAGCGCACTTCCTCGGAGGTTGCAGTGGACACAGTAAGTGCTCTTTCTTTTAGGCAGACGGCAATGCTCAGAGCCGCGATAGACGGAATGGCGTTTACTCGCGGCGCAGCCGCCGAGTTCGACCATTATGCACAGCTCACGGGTGACCAGGGTTGGTCCTGGAACAACCTCTATCCGTATTTCTTGAAAGTAGGTCCGATAGAAAATATCCAACCTTCGTGAATTGACTTGCAGCTAGAGCGAGAAATGGAGCCCGCCGGCGGATGGGCATGACACGACCGGGCAATTCAATCCTGCCGTCCACGGAAAAAGCGGCCCCATCTCCGTCAGTCTGAATGGCTACCAGTATCCCGAGTTCTCGAGCAAGGTCATCGCGACTACGAAGCAGTCCCCTAACGACTGGCCGTTCAATTTGGATATGAACTCGGGCAAGCCGCTCGGCGTCAGTAAGGCGTGCCCTCACATGTTCGTGACCGCAGAGCTAAGTATACATAGGCTATCTTCAATCGTCCATCGGGAATGGAGAGCGTAGCACTTCTGCCACGGGCTATTTGGCGGCACAATACATTCAGCGGTCGAATCTGCATGTGCTGGTGAATTCGCAGGTGTCCAAGCTTGTAAACTCTACACAAAAGAGCGGAAAGCTGAGCTTTGGCGGGGTGCAATTCCAATCTGGTGCGTAACGTATCCAGCGCGAGTTACCTTACCCGTAACCCAACGTCTTTCCACAGGAAATAAGCTCTACACGGCTCAGGCACAGAAGGAGATCATCCTCTCGGCGGGCGTTATTGGCTCCGTGCAGGTCCTCCAGAATTCGGGCGTTGGCCCGAAGGCTACGCTCGCTGCCGCGGGAGTCCCCACGCTGCTTGATCTTCCCAGCGTCGGGCAGAATGTGACGGAGCACCCCACCTTCTTCATCGTCTGGTCCGTCAACTCCACCGATACTCAGGAGAAAGTCACCAAAAACGCAACCGCCTTCGCTGAGGCGCAGGCACAGTGGAACACGTCGCGCACCGGGCCGTTCGTGACCTCTCCCCTCGGAACGCACGTCGGCTTTAAACGTCTCCCCGCGAACTCGTCCGCTTTCGCCGCGCACGGGGATCCTCAGCCCAACCCCAGCGTCCCCCATCTCGAGTTCATCTTTATCCCGGGAGGACAACTTGTGCGTCTTTTCTGGGATTTTCATGCTGCATGCTCAATGAACTGGTTACAGTCGTCGACTATCGTCCTGCCCGCCAATGCGACCAACTTTATGAGCATCGCTGTTTCGCTGCGCGCTCCCATCAGCCGTTAGTTTCCTCCTCTTAATTCTATGAAACCTCATTAATCTCATGGCGTAGGTGGCTCGATAAACATTAACAGCAACGACCCCTTCGCGCATCCCCTCATAGACGTAGGACTCCTTAAGGAGGAGTCCGACGTCCTCGCGCTGAAAGATGCCACGGCTATGGCGCTGAACTTCGCTGCCCAGCCTGCGTGGAAAGGGTACATTGAGCAGCTAATCACAACGGGCCTCGACGACGCCACGATAGAGACCACCATTCGTAGCATCGCGTCCCAGAGCTTCCACATTTCGGGAAGCAACCAGATGTCGCCCATCGGCGCCTCCTACGGCGTCGTCGACCCCGATTTCCGTGTCAAGGGCGTCTCGGGGCTGAGTGTCATCGATGTGTCGACGCTGGTAAGCTGCTTCCTGTCCCATCTCGCCTGCCCCAGCTGACCGTGGCACCTCACAGCCGCTTATTACTGCCGCGCACACTCAGGCAGTGACCTATGTCTTTGCGGAGCGTGGTGCGGATCTCATCAAGAAGCGCTGGAACTGCTGAGGTTTTCCGGGTTGAAAAGATATGGTCAACTTAATGCAACCGCGGGTCCTCTCGCGCCAATAGTTCTCGCTTGTCTGCAGCACTCGTTGGTTGAATATACGAATATACGTAGTGATAATGTATTCCATATTTTAATTAGAGTCTAGTTCGACTCTGACAGGTTGTCTGGGTTCAAATTGAAGCAGACGATCAAACCCGGCGTGTTCTCCCTCGTCCAGATTATTTTTCAATTCCACATCATCTCCACCCCGGTATATGAAAATTCAACGCAAAACTACAAGGTGGGTTTGACATCAAGTCGATCGAGGCTCATCTCTTAAGGGCAACCGTCAATACCCTGGAACTGTTCAGCGAAAGCAACCGTGCAATGGACCGGATATCCTTAGTGTAGTGGTGCGCTTAACGGTCCAGGAGCAGTGAAGCAAGAGTAGGACGGTGGAATGTGTGAGCCCATTCAATTTCCTCAGTTTCAAATAGTGATACCATGTCTACAGCCACCTTACCTTTGCTACAAGTTGTGAAGTGCCCAAGAGAGGTGGAAATCGAGGGGGAGTCCCCTGAAAAAAGCTGTCTATACAAAAGAGCGGAAAGCTGAGCTTTGGCGGGGTGCAATTCCAATCTGGTGCGTAACGTATCCAGCGCGAGTTACCTTACCCGTAACCCAACGTCCTTCCACAGGAAATTCGCTCTATACGGCTCAGGTAAACAAGAAGATCATCCTCTCGGCCGGCGTGATCGGCTCCGTGCAGGTCTTCCAGAACTCCGGAATCGGCTCGAAGGCTACTCTCACCGCCGCCGGAGTGCCTACCTTGCTGGATCTCCCCAGTGTGGGGAAGAACGGGACGGAGCACCCCACCTTTTTCATAGTCTGGGCCGTACACTCAAACCAGACATACGAGTTTATCACCTGGAACACAACCGCCTTCAATGAGGCGCAGGCACAGTGGAACGCGTTGCGTACGGGCCCGTTCGTGACCTCCCCACTCGGGACGCACATTGGTTACAAGCGACTAGCCACTGAAGAAGAACGGAGTTCGAGGCTGGTAGACAGATAAATGGGTCGGAAGTCCGGGATATGGGGTGCAAGGGCGAAGTAGAAAATGGATGAAAGATCCTAAGAATGTCGTCGAGACGTGAAATGAAAATCAAGTGCAGATCGGGGAATATGCCGTGTGGGCGTGGAATACGGACGCAGCGCGTAGAGGCTCGATAGAGGTGATAATAATATGTGGCTCGGGTGCACTTTTTTCATTGGCGACGTGCTCACGGTGGAGCGCTCGTTTCACTGGTCGTGACGATGGTCGGGGTTTTTGGGAGAAAGGGAGTTTACGAGTACTTATAGTAATCGTTATTTTAATCAATCGACATGAGGTTTTTCAGGTGTGGTTAAAAATGTCCCAATTTAAGATTGCAATGCAAAATAGTGGCTGTGCTATATAAAATAGTGGCTATGTTGAATGTAAAATAGTGGCTGTCCTTTAAATCTGCTTCATATTCTGTGAAGTATTAGTGGCTGTGTTTGTGATTTGTAATTGGTTCAAATCGTCGGCTGTGTTCGAATCTCTCGAGGCGTCTTCTTTTTTTTGATGGTCATTTGCATATGTTAGGACTTTTAATATGCGCGTATAGATCACGTGTTGTTTGTCGGATTGCTGTATGCGCCACAATGCGCCTGAATACACCAACTTGGTGGAGGTGGGCACGGGCGATTGGGTTGATGGCCCATCAAAGAAGTGCACAGCCACATCATATCGCGCCGAGCCTCGACTTTTGCCTTTCTCATACTAATACCATACCATGCTCCTCTCCTGCCAAAATCTTGGTCAATTAATATCTAATAGCTAGACTCATGTCCCTGATTGCCCAAAGATTGCCCAGAAAGCTTTGGCACGTCGAGGAACGGCGGAGTCACGGGTATGTCACGTGTTCGGTCACCGTGATGGTGGCCAGACTTGTAGCGCATTTTCCAACAGTTCCCGGCATCGCACCACTGATTGCCGGCGGCCGAATATTTTTATTTCTGCATCGCTACACAATGTTGGTGGGGATTCCGGCGGGGTGAAAATTTCGGGGAGCAAGACAGGCCATCTACAACCGAAAATCTGAATTACCAAATTTCCTACCAACATTGTGTAGCCCGGCATATAATATTACTTTCTGTCTACTCAGAATGGCAGCCGGATAGCGGCATCAGTCCCAAAACGTGTCGGCATGCGGAAGGCCGAATTTGGCGGTGGGTACTGTGAGCGTAACATCAATAAACAGATGACCACAATAACGGCCCGTGCCCACCTCCATCACCAAGCGTCCGGATTATACAAAATAAATGACCAAGATGTAAAAAGCCCCGAGAAAAAAAAGGGGGGGGGGACTATAAGTGCGAGTTTGCCGGGCCGGGCCGCGGCCTTCACCCCCAAGTGTTTGGCCATATGTACGTACAAAACAAATACACGATCCGAAGACCGGTCTACTGTAAAGTACGCACGGAGATATAAAATAGGGTAGAGGCGACCTGCGGTCCATCCTACCCTTCCACACCACGAACTCGCCCGCCTTCGGCTTGCATGCGGATCCCCGGCCTAACACCACCGTTCCGCATTTTGAGTTCATCTTTATCCCGGGCGACCAGATCGTGTGTTCTCTCTGGAATTTTGCGTGTTTTGTATGTCTAGGCGGCGGATGGCAATTTGCCGTCGGCCCCCGACGATGCGTCCCACTTCATGGCCATCGGTATCTCACTCCGCGCTCCCATCAGTCGTGAGTCCCTGCGCTTGTTGCTATAAACTATCATTGATTTTATGTGGTAGGTGGCTCGGTGAATATCAGCAGCAGCGACCCCTTCGCGCACCCGCTCATCGACTCGGGGCTCTTCCAGGAGGAGTTCGGGGTCCTCGCCCTGCGCGATGCCGCAACTATGGCACTGAACTTTGTTCAACAGCCCGCGTGGGAGGGGTACATCGACCAGATCGTAACCCAGGGTCTCGACTCCACCTCGATCGAGACTAACATCTCGGACCAGAGCTTCTACTTTTCGGGAACCAACGGGATTTCGGCGAAAGGCACCTCCTATGGCGTCGTCGACCCAGACTTTCTTGTCAAGGGTACGTCGGGACTGAGTGTGATCGACGCGTCGGCGCTGGTAAGTTGCTCCCTGTGTCATCTCTGACTGATCGTGGTACATCACAGCCGCTTATCACGAAGGATGGATGTTGAACTTTGGGTTGACTACTTATATTGATGTTGCGCTGGGTTGATTTTCCGGACGGGAATTGGCGGAGGAAGCCCTTTTCACAACAAATGAGGTAGAATGTCAAGTTTATGATTTTAAAGGATCTCCAGAAACTATGACGTTCCGTATGTTGTTTTATTATTTCTAACACAAGTTTGAAAGTTATCACACAATGATTGAAAAACTCACACAACTTGGAAAGTTTAAACATGATAAGACACTCTCCTTCACACTCAAAACAACACTCACAAGGAGTCATTTTACCATGTGAATTATGCAACGATCATGGAATTTGAGATCCGGTCGTCCTCACCGTCTATTCCGCCCACGAGGTCATACATATTAAAGCTGGTTTGGCGGACTCTGTTCTGACGTTTGATCCGAAATTTCCCCGCTCTGCGAAGGTCTTCAATTCGATTTTCTTCGAAGCTACTCGTGTTGGCCGGTGCTTCATCTTCGCGAATAAAATTTTGGACGCCTATATGCACCTAAGTCTTTCCATAGAAAAGACTCACAAAGTGACCAGGTCCTTCCCGCCAACTTCGTTTGTCCCTATATAGGCTCAAGAGCTCCATTTAAATCGGCCATGAATCAACGGTTACAGGCTCTACCAGTGGCTGTGTGATCGTAGAGCCTGTAGCCGTTGATCGGGCGGTACTTTCCGATGTTCTCCATTTCAATCTACAAAGGCCCACGGGATGCATCCAGATAACAGAAACCAATAATTAAGTGTATTCAAATGGTGTCTACAGTGAGCAGTGGAGTGGTTGGGATGTTTACCTCAGACTGAAATGGACCTTCAGCTCCTTGAGCGTGTCTGCGACAAGCCACGCCGGGATATGGGCGGCCTCATCGATGCGGGAAAAAATTGTGTCGCGAGGACAGGTGCGCGGGTGGGTGTCGCGACACCAAACACAGATCTTCGAGGGGTTCAGTGGGCCGCGCACCTGAGCGAGTTGACAACCACGGCGACGGATCCGATGAGGCAGAGCTCCTGGTTGAGCTCCTCGTTCCCGGAGAGGACCGACGAAAGAGCTGCAGGTGCAGGCAGATGTCAGCAGTGCATAAATGGAAGAAATGGGGAATGTGCCCACCGTCGCAACGGCTGTCCGGTTGTCCCACTTTGCGCGAGGTCCTTCGGCAGCCTCGCCTCTCGCCGTGGAAGCTACCCCCGAGTCCACCCGAAGCTCCCTCACCCCGACCTTGTACAGTGTCGACGCGCGGCAACTTCGGGAGGGAGGGGCACCAACCAGTGACGTGGACAAGCTCGTATGGATGCAGTTGCCGTACAACGTCGGATCCAAATTGAAGAAGAATGTGGCGCACCGCGCACGTCCTCCACAGGGATCTTGAGTTTCCACTGCAAGTCTATGCACACCAAGCATGAGTGCGATGTGTGCGCGGGAATGCAGGGACGCACCGATCTTTGAGTGCCACGACGCAGTTCAAGATTGGGAACTTGTGATGGTGAGGCCGTGTAAAGGTAGGGACGACGCAATCCAGAAAATTAGTGTGGGGAGACGGGGAGACAAGAGGACTGGGAGGAGCAGCCCCAGTGGTCCGCCTGTTGCTCGTCCCAGCATGCAGTTCAAGGTTGTCGGCGCCGTTTGCAGCAGTCGTTGGTGCAAACCCATGACCCCGTGGGAAGTGATCGCCGTATCCGGCAGATACGGCAGATACTCTTCTGAATACACTCCTTTGGCAGCGATGAGGTCGCCATGTGTAGTCTGGTCATCACCAAATCCGGAAAAATCAGGTATTGCCCCGGTAAGGATCGTGATCCCATCACAATAATTGCGAGGCTCACAATCGCTTATAACCGCTCACAACCATCAAGCAATTGTTGTGAGCGCGTCGTCTATACCCCACAATTATTAGCTCTTCAGACGAGCACATTATGAGGCTTGTAAGTATGAGCCTGGGTAATTTTTACATTTGATCATACATAAACTACATACATAGACTGATTATACCGTGCGCGAGCCTCAATCATCGGAGTCAATGGTCGCAGTCAGATTCGTCCATATCCGAGTCGGCGGCGGAGTCGCACAGTGGGCCGCCGACTAAAAGGAAGCTCGCATCTCAGTCGTCCCTTCCTTCCTACACAAGATGTCTTAGCTGTGCGTGCCTGTAACTCCTCCGGAAATTACACCGAGCCCAATGTCAAGTTTACACTGAAGTTGAAGAAGGCGCAAAGTAGTTTTGGTCAAGTTTTGGTAGTCAATTGGTCCGCGGGCCGCATCATTACCATCAGATGGATACACGTGGGATGGTCCGTGCGCGTTATATATGTTTGATAGGGATTTGATGGTGTTTCGTCTTTCCTTTCCCTCTCCCACGTCGTGCCCGAACTCCCTCCCACCTTCCTGCGTTCTCGGACCCTCTAAATCCTGTCAATGGTGCTTATATACCTCGTCCTCCGGCCGGGTCCTGTGCCCTTGCTCAAGAACTTACAAATGATGTCCTCGTCAACGCGCGCAAGTCAGCATCCTTATCAATATCAAGGCACCAAGTCTTCAAATCCTGCAAACCCGAGTCATTCAAGCACGCAAGCGAACGCAAGCAGCTATATTCTGCATCGCAAGCACTTGTTACCGTGATGATCTCCCCAACCTCATTCGCTGGCTGCCTGGCAAATGTGGTCTTTCCCTCCCCATCCCCATTGGATCCATTTCTTGGTTCCACAAGGTTCTACTACAGCCTGGTCTCAATTTTATACTGCCGCATTGTTTATTACTACACATCCTGTTGTACATATTAATTTATGTTTGCTTTCTTCCCACATGCATTGTTTTTCGTCAAATTGAACAACCAAATTGAAAGCGCCGGCCGCTATAACCAGGGATAGGCTGAGCTTGCAATCGGTGATAAGGGCATACGAGGCCTCATAACGCAGACGACCATCATAATGATTGTCCAATCGACGATCGTCACACAGGCAGATCTGCGGTTATACGCGGTCGCGATCCGGTTCGCAATAATTGTGAGTATTGTTTGGATTGTAGAGATCACAAGCCCTTATCGGCGCTCGCGAGTTTTTTCCAGATTTGGTGATGGTGCCTTGGAAGAGCAGCAGGATTCTCAGAACTCATCCCAAAGAAATCCATACTGATGTGTGATAATTTTCCAACTTGTGTGTTAGAAATAATAAATCAACATGTGGACGTCATAAGAAACAAGCACGAGACGTGCATTTTAATCGTAAGTGTTTTCGCCTACTTTCGCTCTGCGGTTCATCAACGGCCGTCATTCGCCAACCGATGCCATCAACCCCCTGGCCACGTCACGACCTTCCTCTTCGCCGTCATCCTTGCGCTTAAGTTCTTCCCAAAATTGAAACCCTCTGAACTCCCTTTACTCGCAAAAAAATAACCTTAAATATGCCTGCTGGACGTGGATATTCCAATTGCGGCGGCTGTGTGTTGTGCTTTCGCTGCTGCATGTACGGTGGCCGTGGAGGCGCCATGGAGGGACATATCGTGCGTGTTTCCTCCATCTCCTCTCCTTCCAGTCCTTTACACTCGTACCATCTTCCCCCGTCTCGTCCCGTATGTACGATGTTGGTGCGTTTTTTTTTATACCTTTGGGGTGATGTATCTATCACCTCATGTTTCTCACCGCAACTCCATGATATCAAACCAGCTTTTATTCGCTGAAAATTTACATTTTTTCCATAGCTAATTCTTCACCACGCGAGATCGCCGGAGGCGTTGTAAAACACACCGGTGCGTCCCGTCTTCTCCAACGCCGACTTGACGATGACCATGCAGCCCACCGCGGGGTCGCCCGGCGCGCGGAAGCCGTTTAGGTTCGTCGCATTGAACCCTAGGAAACGCTCCGTCAGCCGCAAATTCCCGACTGTTACGAATGCGAAGAAGACGCACCAGGGCAGATGGACACGACGCGGATCCCGGAGCCCTTCTGCTCCTCCTGGATTGCCCACTGCATGGTGAGCATGTTCAGCGCGCTCTTGCTCGAGGCGTACGCCGGGAGGAGGCGCGGCGGTCCGCGCTCGACGGCCCAGCTCAGCGAGCCGAGCTGTGAAGAGACGTTGAGGATCGCGCCGCCCTTGTTTATCAGGGGCAGGATCGCTTCGGTGATGTTGACCGTGCCCATGACGTTTACGGGGAACACCTCTTGGAACGTTCCGATGGCGCCCGCGCTAGATTGGCGTTTAATGCGGGCGTGGGATAAATAAAGGGGTTAACGCACTTGTTGACGAGGACGTCGAGGCCCGGAAGGCTCTTCTCCTTCAGGTGCTTGGCAATGGAGTCATGCGCGGCTTTGACGGAGGCCGCGTCGGTGATGTCGAGCTGCACAGGGACGACGGAGGACGACGCGTCGACGTCCTTGGCGAATTTGGAGAGTGCCTCCTTGGCGGCAGGCAGTTTGCGTGCGGCTGTGCAAGTCCGATCGGCATTGACGGCGGAAACGGTGGAGTGGGTTACGCACCCATGAAGACCATCACGTTCGGCGTCGACGCGAGCTTGTGCACGGTGTGCATGCCGAGGCCTGCGATACGCTCAGCGGATCCATCGTATGCGAGGAGGGGACTCGAACGCGCCTTGGTTGGAGCCAGTGACGAGGATGCTGCGAATAGACATGTTGATTTGGATTTGTTGGTGATGCAAGATCTGGGAAAAGTTGGGTTGCCACTGTTGTGCCACTGGGGTGTTTATATGCAAACAGATGCCGTAACGCGATGCCGACAATGATGAAGACGCCGCCCCACTTGTCCGGCCGCTCCTGGACAAAAGCGGCCCAAAGCCATGATCGGCGATCCTTTTAACCGGGTGCGACCAACCATGCTTACCAAATGCCTGTTTACCTTTCCGCCGGCGTTATGGACGGAGAATGACTCCGCCGAATGCCCGTTCATCCGAAGACACCACAATGTTCATCAGCTCGGGTGGTGTCGGGCGGGATGTTGAGGAGTCGACAATAGATTGTGAAATACTTGCGGCTCACCGACCGAAGGTTACTTTTCACGGCGGACAGGTTTGGGTAACAAGTGAAGTGGGGGCTGGTGAGTTGTGAGAACCCGTTGTCGCCAAGGGAACCTCGAATCTTTGTGCGGTTGATCTCTCTGCTTGCTGTTGAAAATAGGACATGCATTCGTGTGAAAAGGCAGCATGAGAAGGGGGCGTGATATATTGTGAACCGCTGCATTGAATAACCCGTCTTGGCTGCCACTATACGCAGCAGGTCGGGGTTCGACTCCCCGCGTCTCCCTTACATGGCCATATGGCCATTTTTTGTGTTTTTTCTCGCGAGCCACTTATTTTTGATTTCCATACTGTGCGATACCAGATGACATATTTCCCGTGTCGCTGAAATTCAAGCCCCAAGGATGCCCCAAAGACAATAAAAAAAGTAAAAAAAGGATCCATGTCCACTGAGGTTATGACACCCAAGCTACAGAGCGGGGAGGGGGATTCGGTTCGAAATGCCCAACTCCCAAAGACCTGCCTGGCGGACGCGACGCATTGGACATGGTTGAATTGTGGTTAAAATGATAGGATCAGAAATTACGCCTGTTTGCCTCCAGCCTCCGATAACACCGCCACTGCACCTCTCCCGTCTTTTCTCCGAGTCATCATCATCTCTTAAGGCGAAAATTCTAGCAGGCTTGACGTTTCCTGGGCTCCGATTTTCTCCAGATATATTGCCTGGACTCTATCTTTCTTCCCTTGTCCTGGGTGGTGCAGATATCCGATTCTAGCAGAGATTGTTTTCAGCTTGATCGGCCTGGAGAGTCGAGCGCGTCGCCACTGGGTGCGTCCTTCCAACCTGCACGTATCCTGGCGTTTCCAAGCTGATGCATGCGTGCGTGCCAGCGACGCACGGGATATAGATAGCGGGGGATAGCATATACGCAACACAGCACCAATCCTCCACTGGACACTTGCTCGTTAACTCGCCCGCTGGGGATTGAGGAAAAGCCCGACGTGGCGTCCCTCCTGCAGCTACAAAGACGTATCACGCAATTTTCAGGTCCCCCGAGCTGCTTACCTCTGGTGTCTATGATATTCTCTGTCTTCCGGTTCAAGCTGCCTTGGACACCACCGGAACTCCGACGGTTGGCAGCGCGTTATCTAGGCGCTGGCGCAGAGCACGTCCCGCATCCTGCATCCTGTAGAGTCGTTGCCCACCACTATGGAGACACTTCGGCTCCCCGTCTCCAGCGGCGGACAACTCGGTCCTCCTATTAATTCCTCAGGGATCCGCACCAGTACTCTGTGCGTATAGTTTCGACATTGCCAAAGTTATAGCTGCCCCCACTACACCCATCCAGCACGGAAATCTGCTGTGATACCTCCCTCGGCTCCCCGAACTATGTTTTAGATCGAGAACATGCCAGAGTGAGCTCTCACATAATCCATATCACCTTTATTTACCCACCGGAGCCCACAGTCCTTTTAACCTTGCGTTAAAATTAACCGCGACCCCCGCGCTACCCCAGAGAGACCTACACAGTGCAGCAAAAGGAGACGGCTAGCTCCTTGATAATCTTGGTCATGCCCGTGCGTTCCATTCGCGCCATCCCTGCCGGCTCATAGCTCTAGCCTCACATGTTTCAGACATAACCCATCGTCCGGGGCATCCCTGCGTTGTGGCCTTTCTCTTTCCCCTTCTATATCCTATTCCTCACCCTGCCTGCTGCTCTATTCCACAACTTTGGGTATGATGTTCACACCTCTTGTCACGCCTCGCGAGCCTAGGAACGAGCCGCAGAACTGGGCACTGCGCCATCGTCTGCAACGCCACAGATGATCAACTTGATGATACGCCTTCGCCCCTTCCACTTCATCGCCGCTAACGATGGGTATTTTCAGGTCAGGCGCAGGAAATCGCGAGTCTGGGCTCTAAACGGCAAAGTTAGCTATCGTTGCCAATCAGCCAATGCTTCGAGCGCGTTCAGACCCCCGTTCTCAGATTCAGTGAGTCCAGTGCCCGGGATCATGTACACTGAGACTGACTTTGCTTCTTTTTATAGTGCTCGTTCTTCATTCGATTCCCCCTTTTTCAACCGCTGATGCTGGACAGCTGACTCGGATCGCACGCACACACTGCGGCGGCGTACAAGAATCTCATATTTCCTGGGAATGGTGGGCACCCTCCTACGTTATCGATATCGATGTCGATTTCCTTCTCCTTCTCTGACCCCGGGAACTTCTCCGCGCTTCTCTACCGTAACCCAGCCAGGGCCGACGGCGATCTGAACTTATTGCAGGGGCTCGGCGCAGTGGACCGCAAGTATGCGAGTCCGTCCAGGCGCGTGGCGATGTACCTGGTCGTCTGGTCAGTTCACCGCGGTTCCTGATCCTGTGACCGCGTGGGACAACGTCTTCTTATTTTGCTTCTTCCTCTCATATTCGTGCTTCATTCGATTCTACGTTGTTCAGCGGCTGAAATGGTCGATGGACAGCTGAATTATGGGTGTACAAGCTGTGTGATATGCTGGGATGATGCTGGAATGAAGGCGTATGCGGTGTACAAGGATCTAATATCCTCCGTACGCCACTCGGTTCTGGTGGCATGGCAGTGCGCACGCTCAGCGCTGTCGGGTGCGGACGTGTCGACTGGGATGGTCTTTCCGGGGCGCAGGTTTGCGGAAGTGAGTCGGGTGCGCTCTCTATAAAATATTGGCTCATCTCGCTGAATCAGCGACCTCTCGGCGCAAATTTATCTACGCCGCGGCGGCCGTGCCTGCCGAGTTCATTCGTTCGCATTCATGCAACATGCAAATTTCAGAACATTCATTTCTGCTCACTCCTGCGCGTATCAATCACAGGTCCTTTCGACCAGCTCGCGTCTCCCGCTCGACCGGCCTCAACAACTTCTCGTCCTCCTACGTTTTCGATCTATCGCGAGGTGGGTCTGATCGGCGCGGGTGACCTTCTTGACCGAAGCGGCAGCAGATCAGCTCTATCTTCACGCCGCGGCGACCCTGCCTGCCGAGTGCATTTGTCCGCATTTATCCAACATGCAAATTTCAGGACACCGTGCGCATTCAGATTCTCGTTCAGGTCATTTTGCGGCCTCCATCCCACAGTGTCAAGCTCGGGTCTACCGCTCGAGGGGTCTCGACAAAAATACACCGTACCGCGTCCTTCTATGTTAGCATGCTCCGACCCCTGGGAGCTTCTCGGCGCTTCTCTACCGTAATCCCAGACAGCCGCGATCCGAACTTATCCAGGTGCGCGGCGCAGCAACGAAAACCTCAGTGGGGCGGAGCTTATATCGCGGTAGGTGCGTGACGGACGTCGTCTGATCAGTGAGCCGCGCGGGATGGGGGGTGCGGGGATGTTGATATGTCGGACGGACGCGCGTGGACGGGCCCGACGCGCGGTGCCATCCGCCTCTACTGCCGAAGGTAATGAATTGACGACCCTCAGCGCAGGTCTATCTTCAAGCGCTCAATTTGGTTACGCCACATTCAAATTCCAGGACATCATTCGACAGGCTATTTTGCGGCCTCCATCCCAGTGACAGTGCGAAGTACGCCCGACCCCGGGTCTGCTGCTCGAGGGAGGCCTCAGCTAAACGACCCCATGGCCGCTTCACGTCTCCGCGCTTCTCTACCACAAATCTTCGAGTCTCCGCTCTTCTCTAGCCATACCTGAACTTATCCCAGGCTCCCGGCGCACCGCGCCAACCACAGTGGGGCGAAGATTCTGTCGCGATAGGTGCGTGGCAACGTTTACTAGGTCGGCTGATCAGCTCACACTTCAACGCGTGGCTCTGCGACCGCGGATGGGGAATAATAAATATTAATGTCTATGGACGGACGCGCGTGGGCGGGATTTCGCCGGGAGGAATCTCGCTGCTTTGATCGGTGCGCGCCCCTCCCTCTCCCGCCCCCCCTCCGTGCCTCCCAGAATAAACGCTCCCCGCGAACCCAAACGCTCGTCTCGCAAGTCGAGGTGCATTCGATTGTCCCAGGTACCGGTCCGCATCGTGCATTCCCATCGCCGACTGTTTGCTATATATGTAATGCACTTCACGGCGCGGGTATGTTGAACTTGTGTACGTGCTCTCTGTTTGCACAATCGACGAGATAAATGACCTCTCAGCGCAGGTATACGCCGCGGCGGCCGAGTTCATTCATTCGCATCCAGAACGTCGTCCGACAGCCCATTTTGCGGCCACCAATCCGCAGTGTCAAGCCCGGCCTCAACAAAACGACCCCGCGCCGCGTCCTTCTACGTTATCGATTTCTGCATGCTCCGCCCGGGACCTCCTCCGCGCTTCTCAACCGCATTCCAGCCCGGGCTCACGGGCACACAGACGCGCCGCATGCCCAGGATCGGGGCTTGCGATCGGTATCGATGCTCCTGCAGGCTGCCCCGCGCCCCGCGCATCGATGGTCCTGCCCCTGCCACCCGCGCTTCTCGCCGCATGTACGACTGAACGCATTCCATAATATTGATATTTACGGGCGGACGCGGGCGTGGCGGGACGAATCGCGCTGCTTTGAGGATGATCTGTGCAGCTGGCCGCGATACGACGCAACCGCCCCGCGCCCCGCCGCTCCAAGTACGCCGGCGCTCCCCGCCCCCCCCCGCGAACCAATACTACTTCCTCCTCAATCCCCAATCCCCAATCCCCCCTGTGTGCGCGGCGGACGCGCACACCTTTTTGTGTCCCCCCAGTCCCAGCCCCACGCCCCAGCCCGCTCCGAGTCGCCCTCACCCACCCACCCCCCCCCCGCGCAGGATATCACAGTCGTTTCGTTCCGAGATATCACACCGTCGTTTCGTTTCGAGATATCCCACAGCCGTTTCATTTTGTTTTGTGCATTGCTCCGGTCCAAGTCCAAACGTACGTCCCACGGAACCCCTCCCGCATGCGTCCTACCCCTGCACCGCCGCCCAAAACCCCGAACCCCAAACAGAACTGAATCGGCGCGGATGCGTATGTACACGGGAACACTGAGCACGGAGCGCTGAGCGCGGACTGAACATTCAACACTGAATTCGTACGCCGGAGTGTGGCCCGCCCCGAAACGCTGGCGTGGGCGCGGGATACAAACGGGCCCTGGAAGTCGGCGGGGCTGCTTCTGCTTCTTGCTTTTTTGCTTCTTGCCAACTTCCTGCTTCGTGCTTCCTGCTTCGTGCTTCTTGCTTCTCGCTTCTTGCGTAGGGGCAGGCGGGCCACGACTCGATGGTCGGGGACTCGGGACGGACGTGCACGCAGGTGAAGACGCGACGCGCGCGTCCAGGCGAAGTTGCATTTCGCCCTCGCATAACACAAGTTCAACTCGACTCCCCCACACGCACGCACAGCACAGCACAGAGAAATCCAGTCTTTTTTCGTTTGTTTTGTACAGTAGCTACGTCCGCGCTACGTATTCGTTCCTGCGTCTAGTAACAATGTATACAGCTCGAAGAATCTACCACGCGAGGTCGCCCTTTGCGTTGTAGAAGACGCCGGTGCGGCCGGTCTTCTCGAGGGCCGAGTTGACGATGACCATGCAGCCGACGGCGGGGTCGCCCGGCGCGCGGAAGCCGTTGAGGTTCGTTGCGTTGAAGCCTGTGTCGTGTCAGCGCTACGCCAAGAAATCAATAAAAACAGACGCACCCGGGCAGATGGCGACGACGCGGATGCCGGAGCCCTTCTGCTCCTCCTGGATCGCCCACTGCATGGTGAGCATGTTGAGCGCGCTCTTGCTCGACGCGTAGGCGGGCAGCAGGCGCGGGGGCCCGCGCTCGACGGCCCAGGAGAGCGAGCCGAGCTGCGAGGAGACGTTGAGGATCGCGCCGCCCTTGACGAGCAGGGGGAGGATCGCCTCGGTGATGTTGACGGTGCCCATGACGTTGACGGGGAAGACCTCCTGGAAGGTGCCGATCGCGCCCGCGCTGTGCGTTCGTCAGTAACGAATACGAAATGGGAAGACAAGGGGAGGGAAGAACGCGCACTTGTTAACGAGGACGTCGAGCCCGGGGAGGTTCTTCTCCTTGAGGGTCGCGGAGATGAACTCGACGGCGGCCTTTACGGAGGCGGCGTCGGTGATGTCGAGCTGCACGGGGACGACGTGCGACGAGGCGTGCACGTCCTTTTGGAACTTGGCGAGCGCCTCCTTCGCGGCGTGCAGCTTGCGCGCGCCCATGAAGACGAGGACGTTGGGCGTCGACGCGAGCTTGTGCACGGTGTGCATGCCGAGGCCTGCATTACATACGGTCAGCGGATGTTCAACACAGTGTAGGAAGGAAGCGCACCCTGGTTGGAGCCGGTGACGAGGATGCTGCGGAGAGACATGGTTTACTGGGGTGGTGGTGGTGGTGGTGATACGAGATCTGGGGAGAAGAGCAGGGCGCGCGGGGTGCTTATATAGCGCGCGGATGGGATATCGGCGCCGATCATGAAGTTGATGCACGCAGACGCGGCCCCACCCATCCGGCCGCATACATACGCGCTATCTAACCACCATCGCAACGTCGAAAAGGATTAGGTGGCCCGCGATCGAGCTGCGGAGCATTTAGCCGGGGCAGCCAATGGGTGCTCGCCTTGCCGCGCGGCGTCATGGGCGTCGCATGACGCCGGTGGGCCGTTCAGCCGAGGCATGTCAGCCCGGGTGGTTCTCGGGCGGGCATCGCGCCAACTTGTATAAATAGCGCGTCTTTAAATGACGTGATACGCGCCGCGTAAGCCCGCCCGCATTGTTCCCCTGCCCCCGTTGGCGTTGACGTTGCACTATCGATGAGGCTGTCGTCGCGGCTGTAGTTGCAGCTGTCGTAAGTCAATTGTCGCGTCGCATTTGGCTGTTAATCGATCGAGGCGCGTTGATAGCCGAGCAGCGGCGGTGCTTGATGTTGTGCGTGTTTGGCGGCGGCGCTCGGCCGGCGTCGGCGTCGGCGACCGCCATTGCTCCCCAGCTGCCAACTCCAACGGTTCGCCATGAAACTCGGTCGATTCTTGTTTCTGGGTGCTCAAGGGAACGCGCGAGAGCAGGCACGAATTCGCCTCTCGCGGACCGCGCCTCGTGCTGGCCATACTCCATACTTCGAATCCATGCTGCTTGAGAGGATCAGACCCATCGGAGCCTCCCTGCCACCCCCCACGCCAACGAGGATCTTCGACGTTCTCGTTACTGTACATGCCAAAACCCCATACTGCCGTCAGGGCAGTACGTACCAATTCAATCCACCTCCGCGTCTTTGCAGCACGATGTGCGATCTCGCCCCCGCGCGTTCTCCCCCCCCCTAACAGCAGGACCCCACCGCCCGCTGTCTTCTCCCGCCCATCCCGCGCAGATGCCATCCCGCCCCAAATACAACGATATAATAACGACAATACCTCCGTCGGACGCTCGCTCGGCGAAAACGACGCTCCCCGACGCCCACCCTAGCCGCCTGTTCTCCCCGAATCTTGCTGCCCGATCAGTGTCTCTGGGCAACACGCGCGCGAATGCGCCTGGAATGCGCGCCGCGTGCTGGCCATACTATCATGCTGGGAGGATCGGGCCCATCGTATACCCCCAGGGATCTGTGCCGTTCTCGTTACTGTCCATACCGGGTGTAAAGCCGAAAGCCCACTTGGCCCGCTGGGTACAATAATGCTGCCGCCAGGAGGGTACGTACGGTACGTACCCATTCAATTCTCCTTCGTGTCTTTACAGCACGATGCTCCGTCCATGGGCGCACCGTTGCGCTCCCCCAACCGGCCGCAGCGCGCCCGCCCTCCATCCCATCCCCCCATTCCCCCATCCCCCTTTCGCCCGCACCCATCCAGCCGTCGCCCCGGCCCCCTTCTCCCCATACTCGGCGCAAATACGCACCAAGAGAAAAAGACGTAAAAATCACAGTCGTGCAGCGTCTCTTCAATCAAACACACCTCCAATCAACCACGGCAAAGGCTTCGCGGCTGCGGTCCCACGCCCTGCTTCTGCTTCTGCTTCTGCTTCTGCGTCCTGCATTCTGCGTCCTGCGCCCTGCATTCTGGGCTCCAGTACAAGCTGCGCCTGATTCGTCCTCATCCCCAGCCTTCTAATTAATTACGCTCCCCCGAATGTGGGTGCGCAGCGGCCTCGTGAATATATTATATTATATTGATATCGCGCAATATTGAGCAACCTTCGTCGGACTCGCTTCTTTGACCACGCGTCCGGCGAAAGATTGAAATAAATGAACAGGAGGCTCGCGTTGGGTTGGGCTGGGGTTGAGCTCGAGCTGCGCAGCCCAAGTATCCCGTTCCCCCGTTTCGCATCCCCAGCGCAAATACCCACCAAGAGCAAGAGACGCAAAATCAAAACCAACGTCCGCGTCGACTGCGTCGACTTCACCGCCAACCAAATTCAAATTCAATCAACCGCGGTACCGGGTACACCCTTCGCACTGGCAGCGTGCGTGTCTGCGTAGCTGTCTGTCTGCGCGCCCACGCCCGCGCCCGCGGCCCACCGGCCCTGCGCCGTGCTTCTGCGTTCTGCGTCCTGCGTCCTGCTTCTGCGCCCTGCGTTCTTCGTCCTGCGTCCTGCGTCCTGCTTCTGCGTCCTGCGTTCTGGGTTCCCGTACACGACACCCTCCCACCGGCCCGCCGCCCAATCCGACGCCCGCTTCGCTCATCCCCAGCCTCAGCCGTCCCTACGCTCCCCCGAATTTCGGCGCACAGCGGCCCCGTGAATATATTGATATCGCGCCGCCCCCGTCGCCCCTCTTCTTTGCACACCCGTACGCCGAACACGAACACGAAAAACGAAAATAAGAGGAGGCGCGGGGTGTGGTTGAGCTTGCGCTGCGAACGTGCGAGGCGTGCAGCGCAGGGTTGTATGTTATCCGTGAATCTAGCCTTGGCTCTCACTGGTCCCCAGCGATGCTGGGCTTTGCGCGCCGCGGGCGGTTTGCGGACGCGATCGACAGGTGGGTAGAGGGGAACACTTGGAGGAGCGGCGGACCTTAGTGCGTGACGATTCAGAAGCACGGGCCTTGGCAGCGATGTGCGGGTGTAGCCTTGCGAAAGCCCCACGCCCGACCCGCCCCCGCGGGCTTGTGGCTCGTCGAGCCCTCCAGTCAAGCCCGTGTGATTTCTCTGCTCAGTGCATTCATCACATGCAAATTCCTGGCCCGATTTATCCCGTGCCAATCATTCACACGCGCGCTAGTGGTATTCTCCCGCTCCGCTCTGCAGTTCCTTGGAGTCGTGCGAAGGCTGCGTTCGCTGGTGGTGTTGTCGGGGCGCAGGGGCGGGCAAGAGCGGTGCGCTAGATAATCCTGGGATGCGGCTGCCCAGCAGTGTAATACTACCAGTATCAGTATGTATGCCTGCTCGCGTCGCGGGACCCGCGCAGCGGGATGGTGCAAGCGCGGGGCGGGAAACGCCTGGTGCGCGGGGTGCGAATAGCAATCAAATAGCGTGCGCGGAACAGCGGACGGTGGCAGGGCGGCGGGAGATGGGCCATGGCGCGGGGGCGGCGATATTGATATGGATATGGATATCACGGCCTCGAATTCGGAATTCGTGGGCGGCAGCTGTGAATGGCGGGAGGGGGGAGACGGCGCAGTCGCGCGGCTGTTGGAACTTGGAACTTGGGGCGCGGCGGTGATGCGCGATATATCATATAGTTTAAATTGCTGCGGATCGCGCGCCGCCAGGGCGCGCTGGCGTGGAACACCAGGGTGCGGGGCGGGGCGGGCTTGTGTGGCGTGGGCTTGGCTTGTGCCCTAGTCCACCCAGATTTTACCCTGTATTCCTTTCTTCGAGAATCATCCCAGTGTGTCGTGGGCGCTGTTTACCTCCCATGATCTTCGAAATACTAGTATCCCGGCCATCATTGTCCTGCTCTGCGAGCAAACCGACCGACCCAGCTTGCCTGAGAATATCTGACATGATCATGAGGATCCCTCATCACTGCCTGCATGGCGGAGTATCTACGAAATGTGCAATGGCTGCTCATGGGTCAAATGGGGTATCGCTCCGCCAGCCGGTATAGAGGCCGCCGACCGCGGCTGGTTGCGGGGTCAGGCTCGTAAGTAGACACCCGGCGCAAGACATCCAGATGTGGGTCCGCCAAAAGGGCGTACTGTTGCAGAATGCCACTGGTCTGGTAACGTCCGCGCCGAGATCGCAGCATTGAGAAACCATGTCTCCAGTGAGTTTACATGTAAATGATCCTTGCTCGAAGCCTGCGTTACATTGCGCCGGTATGCCCTGGATTACGTCCTCCATCGCACGCCCAGCTGCTGCGTTTGACAGCGTGCTTGAAATATATTTATCGCGGAATTATGGCCGCTCAGTTCGTGCGTTTAGCCGAGATGGTTTTCGACCGATGACAAAGTCTGTACGATTGGGATATGCGGTGGATGCGGCCTACAGTTTAACACTAATTCCCCGTGATGATAAAATGAATGATGTATGTGTCGTACAAAGGAACCATTGCAACGGTACTAATAGCGCGTTCCATAGCATCGGCAACATGAAAGTCCGAACGATCAGCTCGGACCAAATCATGATTCGACCCCGGGTTCAAACCATCTAAAGTAAGTACATCTAAATCAAAATAATATAGGTCAGAAGTTCAGCGAGAACCTGGCCCACAAAGTCTCTGTATTAATGGGTTTCGAGAGATTTCAGCTCACTTCAATTTCTATAAGAACGACTTGTACTTTGGCGTAGACAATTCCACATCAGCGGAGTGGCGCAGTTTACTATCTCAATGCGTGCATCAGCCCCGGCCATACATCCAGTCTACTCATATGATCTTGAAGCGCGTGATACGACTGGACCGTTGAAAGTCGGAAATACCCGGTCGGAATATACATTTATACATTCTATTCCGCAAACATCGAACTCCGCTCCTTATATAAATAATTTCCGGTCCATACGTAGTTAACTCCATGGAGTACCGTATATAAGGCGGATGCCCCGTTCTAAATAAACTCGAACCCCGCCCAATTTTGTCTAAATACGACTACCAAGTATCCTTATCAGATAATAATATCTCTGTCCCCGGCTTCAAAAAAAATCGCCGACCTCGCTCCGCAGTTCGCTGCCGATGAGCAGATTAGACACGGCGCGGGGCCTCGATGCCACGAGAGGAGGGAGGTGCATCTGCGACATTTTTCTTCCGGTGCTCACGCCATCCACGCCTTGCAGACTGATTCGTCCGTTTTCGGTACTGGCAGCACTGAGTGTTCGCCTCCTTCCTGAGCTTGCTCCGCCGCCAGTCACCTCCTCCGCACAATATTCCTTGTCCCCAAATGAACCCGTGTTCCGGAGGCTAGGAGCCACAAGCGCTTCGCAGATAAAACTCCGCATTCTACCCGCGAGCGGTGAACGCCCGACGGCGTGCGGAAATCATCTTTAACACCTCCTCACGACTGAAGAGGGCACAGCACCACTAAATCCTGCGTTCGAGGTCACTAGTACTGTGACTCTGCTGGTCAGATGATCCTACTGCGCATCCCGATGCGCACGCCCCGCATCTTGGACACGGCGCAAAATCCCGCACACACGTCTGCGATCGACCGGTGGGCTCACTCATTTTACGTTGCCCTTTGCCCATGGATGTACCTCCTACAGCAGACCCGGAACCGGCGTATTCGCTATCTACGGCTCGGGGATGGAATGTCGTGTGCGTGCACCGTGTGTGTGCATACATGCGCCCGGAAGCATGCATATGGGCCCCGTGCTTAAAACCTTGCGTGTACTGCGCCTTTTCGAATTGCATTCGGCCTCGCACTGGCAGTCGCGCTCATATATGAACTTTCTTGCCTATGTATTGCCGATAAACTTCCAGGTTCCAACACGGCGGGATTCAGGCTGTTTTACTCAATCAGTGTTCGAAAGAACAAGAAAAAACTCTGAGATTCGTCGCAATGTACTTTCCGTCCATCCTGACCAACCTCCCCGGGCGCGCGCGTACGTCAGTAGGGATTGTGAAAGTCGATTGGATGTTTCCATTGCCTTCAAGTCTGAATCTGATGATTTGAGTTGGCGCAATGGCGCAGAACGGCGCGAGCCAATGAGCTTGAAGGAAACGGTGTGAATGTTCCTACCGCACGGTTCCGCGGCACCGCCGTGCCATTGGCCACCCACTCTTCCTTATGAAGGTGCAGAGAGCTTTTTATCGGATATTTATGTTTTTCCATGGGGCAAATTTGCCCACACTTCATTCAAGGTGAAATATCAGCAATCAGATACTTAAGCTCCTCTGGCTTCCGAAGAGGTGTTGTAACTGGGTTGTGAACCGTGGAACCGGGATCAGCTGAGTGTTTCCCACGGTTCGAATGAAGGACCGCTGTGGGTCCGTCATTCTAAGTGGTACCATTCTCCACCCTACTGCGCACCTTGGTTTTACGCACATAAATTCTTGCCCTCCCTCCAACTGCAAATTTTTCACGGCCTTGCTGCTGGAAGAAAATAGCAAGAGCGGTAGCCGTTGCCGGAAAAGGAAGTACCCATCAGCGGGATCACGGCACACTACCGGCCCGACCGACGCGACGTGGCAGCCATGTGACCACTCGTTGTCCCAGACGACGACCGCATACTCGACGCCATCCATGACGGGCGCTTTCCGTGACGGGAGCTTTGAAATGGGCCAGCGAAATTAGAGATATGCTGTCATTCTCGGTTCGAGATATCAGCCCTCCATCCACTCGATCTCTAGACGGGATTTAGATTTCTGTATTATTTCGTTCAATTCGACAGTCACGCGTCACGCGGACCTTTTTTTATTGCGGCAATGAATTTTTCTCGATTTATCGGATCTTTTCTGGAATCAGAAAGTCGGGGTCCGTGTCGAATTGAACGAAATAATACAGTTCTGTCGCACTTGATTTTGGGTCCGGCGTCCCGCCATTTTATATATACCGCGTGACATATATGGATTTTGGAACAGCGCAGCAATTGATGGTTGACACTGTCTACGTCCTCTACTTCCTCGTAGGCTAGTAAAAACTTTATAAGTAACCCCACGATTCTTTGATCAAATCCGCGGCTTTTTCAGCAATGGCGTATGCGGTCGCTTGTGTGTCGGCGGAAGGGATGTGAGGCTAGGGACGATCAGCGATTGCGTAGGGTTGGACGAATAGATAACTTACCAGGACCGAGAGATCGACAATCCGCAGGCCGGTCAATCCCTTCACGCGCAAATCCGGATCGAGGACACCCCATGACGCGCCTCGCGGGGACATGCTGGCCGAGCCGACGGTGTGATAAGCGGCCACGGAGGCCTCGCGAATATAGGCGTCGAGCTCATCATCGGTGCTATTAAAGTTGATGCCGACGGGGGAGATGATGTAGTCCGACCAAGCAGGGAGGGACGCGAAGCGAAGGATGCCCTTGAGCGCCTGGCGCATGACGAATACATCGGAGGCGGTACCAAGCTGATTGGGGTTGATGATAGGAGGCGCGAGGGGATCGCTGCTGTTGATAGTTATCGAGCCACCTGGTGAGCGGGATAGGATCAGCGTAAGCGCACGGTTCATGCGAAGAGCAGGACGTACGCGCGGTAGGAGCTACCAGAGCAGGGAGTATGCTCATGAAGTTTCCAGTCGCAGGGGGGGGACCGAAGAACCCATTCCCGATGATGAGCTGGTAGTGAGGCGTGTTGGGCCCGGCAGCTGGATCGGGAAACTTGCCCTCGAGATCTGCACGAACCCACCCAAACAGGCTTCCAGGGAAGTCCACCAACGGACCCGTTCGCGTGGCATTCCACTGGGCGAACTCCTCCAATGCCATGGTTGTGTTACGCTCGGCCGTTTCCCACGTGTTATCCGAGTTCACCATGAAACTCAGGAACGCCAGCGTATGGTCCGTCAGGTTTTGACCGACCGATGGGAGGTTGTGCAGTGGTTTGATTCCGAGGGCTTTCAGCGTCGAGGAGTTACCGATACCTGAATGCAATAACATATTGGGCGTCTCGACGCTGCCAGCCGCGAGGATGATCCCCTTCTCTGCGGTTAAATGCAACGTTGGTCCTGTAGCACCAGAATCAGAGCGTGCTCAGAGGTAGGAAAATAAAATATCACCGTTAAGATTTCCAACAAATTCAACACCGCGGAATACGCCGGGTCCAGTTTCAAGAACACGTGTGACGTGCGCGTTCAACAGCACATGCAGGTTGGGGCGGGAAACGAACTGCGGGGCAAGGTAGGACGTCGCCGAGCTGCTTCTCGAACCGTTCTTGATCGTGGTCTGTCCGTAGCCTGATATAGTGATATTTAAATGTGAGCCAAATCAGTTTTGTCCCGTACGCACCAACGCCAAGCGGAAATCCCGAGTTCATGTCGAGAACGAATGGAAACTCCGTAGATTCGGTCATGGCCTTGAGGGTCCGGTTATCTATGGGCGTGGGGAAGCCGGGCAGTGATACGGTGTTGATGCCGTTGAATCCGTGATATTTAGGGTCGAACTCCCCAGTGATATTGTGATTGTCCTGAGTCTGAAGGTTGAAGCGTTCGTTCTGGGCCGCCGCATCAGAATTTGAGACAAATTAAGATATCCAAGGCGTCCTGTACCTTAAATCTGTACGGCATTAAGCTGTCCCACGACCAGCCTTCGTCCCCGAGGACCTTCGCGATCCTGTCGAAATCTTCCTTTGATCCCCGGGCGTAATTCATGTAGTCTGAGAATGTGTCGGCGGCCAAACGACACTCAGGCAGACCAAATGTACTCACTGATGGAGCTGGTACCTCCGAGGACGAAGCCCCGCGGGTAGATCAGTACGCGGTCGTTCAAAGCGGTCTGCGGTGTCGTTGTGTAGTTCCAGCTCTGCGCCGTGTTTGGTGAGGTGCGAGTGCAGTAGCCAGGGACAATGATTTCCATGACATCCTCATTTCTACGTTGAAACTGAGCTTCTCTCGAGCGGCGAGCGGGGAAGAGACCTTACGATCCGCCTGCCTCGAGTACCAAAACCTTGTGGGTAGGATTTTCCGAAAGACGGTTGGCGACGACATTTCCCGCCGTGCCTCCTGCAGCGAAATAGCAGTCAGTGCCTGCTGCAATTTTTAGGGAAATCCCTTCACCTTCCAGGACGATGAAATCGAACGTCAGGCGCAACTTGTTTAACTCTGCAACATTATTAAGGATAGCAGCCGAGCAGCTTGAGATCCCCAAGGCAAGAAGCACGAGAGACTTAAAGCACGCCATGGTACGATGATGACCGCTGCATCCTCGCGTCTTTAAGTACTTTTTTCGGACGCCATCCTTCTGATTATGCGAGTTTGATCTCGCTCACGGTTCGCGACTGATGTCCTGCAGCAGATCCAATACAATCCATTTGCGCCACAACACCGGAAGGTTCCAATTCCCAGCATTAAATACTTTCCCGATCATCGCCGATGCGAAACCACATGCTGCAATGGTACGCGCTGCATGGATAATTCCATCCGAAGACCCCCCGTGGCAAGCAGAAACCCATGTAGGAATTTAGGTTTCTGCGGCCAGAGTTCGCCTGCCTGATGAGAAGCGTCCAGCGCTGCGGCTTCGTTTGCGCGCTGCCGGTCGAACACCACCCTGATCACGGTGGTCCGATGTCCGTTGTCTGCACAAGATATGCAAGAGCTCCCACGCACGGTCTTGCTCACGCCATTTCACGCCGGCCTCCCCCCTGCACTTCCGCGTCGTGTCCCAGTTCATAGGTAGCCGACCGGCATGCAAAACACAATTTTCGCCACGCACGCGTTGTGATGGCTGGACTTAGAATACCCCAAAGTTCAATCATCTGCCGCCTGCGGTTGAAAGCGGGGTTTTTGAATAGAATTATCCCCGCTGAATCTTCGAGTCTTGAAGTAGATGTCCGATGGGTACTTCGGCCTTCACGGTATCTGTATAGAAACAAGAGCGCGCCGAGGCGCTTCGGCACCTCGGCACTTCGACTTACGTACTGGCGCTCCGTGGTCCACGTCTTGGGGCGCTAATCCGCTGATTGCCTGACAGAGTTTAAAAAGGCTTCGGACACGCGCGATTTTATAAAGAGAGAGAAATTTGAATATAACTATCCCCGCTGAATCTTCGAGTCTTGAAGTAGATGTCCGGGTACTTCGGCCTTCACGGCATCTGTTATAGAAAAGTACTTGGTCAGGCCTTTTAGGATCAGCCTCTGATTTCCTCGCTCGCGGCACGCGAATGCAACGCTATGCAATGCGAATGATGATGTCGTCTATTAATAGACTCGACTTGCGCGCGATCCAATGTAAATCGGATTGCTCCAACACCGGAAGGCTTAGACTGAATAATGACTTCCCGCGATCATCGCCGAAATCGGCATCAACCACGTCAAATCTCTTAATATTCACGGCATGTTCCGTCCTATACACTTTACGGGGTGATGGCTGGTGGTGGTTTTTGATTGATGTGCCCCAAATCTCAGACTCCGCAGCCGAGCCCCGTAAAGATCTGGAACCGAGATTACCTGCGAGCATTTAGCTTCCTGCGTCCCTGTTGGAATCGCCGCCGGCTAGTACGGCTAAACTGGGAGAAGCTGGCTCCCGAGATTCGGAGTTGTCGACAATGTTGATTGCTCGACATCCGCCTCCATGCGAGACTCCGCTCAGCGTCAAAAGAAAATCCCAAGAGCACACTGTGGCTCAGCAATATTCCTGATGGCCGCAGAGAACTAGACCGGTGACCGTCTGCCTATGAAAGTGTCGATAAACAGACCGGTCGATCTGACTTTGAAATCTCAATTGACATATTTTGTCCCAAAAAGGCTATTCCGGACCGTGTTCCGTGCGGCGACAAACAAGCGCAACAGAATCAATCTGCCGCTACTGCACTCAAACCTAACTTTTTTGTCTTCGGAAATGCGCAAATGGAGTCTGAAACAGTCCCCCATTTAACTGGGACTTTAAACCAATGGATTTGATCAAGTACAACAACAGGGGCACCTGATTGATGCTCGGAGTTGTCGACAATGTTGCTCCAGGTTGCTCCCTCTGGATGGGAGACTTCGTCCAGTTGTTTCTGGAAAATTGGAGTCGAAATGAAGTCCCAAGGGCATATGTACTGTCGCTCAGTTAAATTCCTGACGGTCGGGCGCTTGATTGATGCTCGGAGTTGTCCCCCTGTTTCCTCTGCATTCGGGTCTTGCATGCGAGACTCCGCTCGGTCGCTCTGACAAAGTGAAGTCACTGTGGTTCAGGAACATCCTGACGATCCCATGTAGACACGATTTTTTTTTCTTTTTCTGTGCTGCAATGGACGTAAGACATGGCTGGCACGCGACAAGACGCGACAGCAGCGCTGGACCACGCGAGTGTCGCTTTACGGCATCCGCGCCTGGGCTTCGATGATAGAACGGCTGTTGTAGAAGGATTCTGGCCCGCACATGCGAGTAGATGTTCGGTAGATCCCGTCGAGTTCCGATTGTCTAAGCTATCTACCAGCCGGCAGAGGAACGCATGAATTTAGAAAAGCGGGCGGCTAGCGGGCGGTCGATACTGAGGTGATGTTCGCCTTCGCGTATCAATCAAGAGGAGGTGCTCAGGTGGCTCAGGTGGGCTAATCGCAGTCAGTCAAAGGAGATAACACGACGGCGGCTTGTCTCCCGACCGTGGCTTTCCCGCCGCCCTCCCGGACTTCCTAGTACCTGCTTCCTGGCCGCGCATATCGGTATGGCATTATAAAATAATCCGGTGGGTGCGGCGTCGGGGCTTTCACAACGGAAAAACACCAAGGACTTAATGGGTGGGTCGAAATGGCTAACCAATCGGCGGTGCGCCCGTCGGACGTCCTCGTAACGCTCAAAATGGACCTTGAACGGACCTTAAGAAGTTTGTTCCAGTGCTCCGCCATTTTTGACTTCGGACCCGATGCACATGAAATTTTATCGCACGGGATTGTCAATCTTTGTCTTCTGATTCCCTCTCGGCCTCTGGAGAGTTGTATTTGCGACAGACTATCAGACGCCGCCCGACTCCTGCTTCGTTCTTGTGCTCTGCTAATATTCTGGACTTCGGATCTCCGAGGCGCATGAAATTATATCGCACGGGATTGTCAAACCTTTGTCTTCTGATTCCCTCCCGATCTCTGGAGAGTTTATTTGAAATTGCGACAGAGTGTCAGACGCCGCCCGACTCCTGTTATCGTCCCGGCTGCCCTGATGTCCTTCATTTGCTGTAGCCCTGGATGTACTACGACTGTACCTGTGCACGCTGCCAACTTTTCTCTCATGTGTAAACGGGCTGCGGGCCCCGAAACTGAGTTCTTGCAGTGCCGGAGGTAGCCTACGGCCGTTCGTTTATGCAAGTTCATCAAAATGCAAGCAAAAAGCTTAAGCATCTCACTGTAAGAAGTATCCGTTGTGAAATTCAACACAATTCTCGTGAATTTCAAGTTTCATGATGTTTGATCAGGAATGGGCACTTGAACTTCATGATGCCATTCACGATGCTTCAATCTGCCATATTCTGACCATCGTGAATTCCCGATATTTCGTGATAAATTCACAATGCTTTAAAAAAACTGTCTCCCCCGGCTTCCGGAAGAGGTATCCCCGAGGTATCTCACCCTCAGCTTATTTTAACACAACACCTATGAGATATTACCAGTACTTATAGTAGTCGTTTATGATCAATCGAAATGAGGTTTTCGCCTGCTAGTTAAAAAATGTCCCCCGTTTAAGCGTGTGGCGGATTTAGTGGCTGTGCTATGTTAGTGGCAGTGTTGAATTACACATAGTGGCTGTGGTCTAAACTCACTTCAAATTTTGTGGCTTAATAGTGGCTGTGTTTTGATTGTGTAATCCGTCGCCTCCTCGCAGGACGGGTTCGAGCCTCTCGATAGGCATCTCTATTTTTTCCCCGACTTTTTTATTTTTTCTCTCTTATGGATACCTTTTACTAGTATCTTTCGGAAAGCAGCATGCAGTTCAGGTCGATGTCCCTCAGGCTCGTGAATACATAGTCATTTGACTCTTGCGCCCTTGCAAAGAACCGGTTATTTTTTTTGACCTCGATGTCAGCATGTCTAATTTCAAGTGCTTGACATTTCTTGAATCCAGCCTGAGGTTATAAGCACGAAGCTAGGGCAAGTACCTGTTTTCCCCACATTGCGAACACTGAACGGCATGAGAAGGTGGTGATGAGAATAATACACTATAATACAATACCTAGCTGCTAGCAGCCCAGGTCAGAGGCTGGTCATGCCCGTGCACTCCTGGCCCTCCAGTATATGCGCGAGGTGGTGCATCGTAGGCCACGTGTTCCACGGCTGTTCCATTGTGCCCATGTGCCGCCCAAGCTGGGAACGAAAAACAATCAGTCACTGGATGCGCGGAGTGAATAGAACCCACGGCAGTCATCTGCCCCGGTGAGTGGCATCCCGATCATCACGCTCTTCCTGCACACACGCGTCACGAACATCAAGTGCACCTTGGAGCAGCACACTGAGGCCTGCGGGCTGCTCATGCATATGGTGGATGAGCTCCTCCAGGTCTTTCCCGTACAGTCAGAATCAGTACATGCCACAAAGACGGGAAGCACACCTTTCATCTCGAAGACCGTATCCTTGCTGACCAGTTGCGCCATGAGAGAAAGGCACACATCGGTCTGCAGATCGATCTCAAACCCATTCTGGCGAAGCACCTCAGTGTTCTCCATCGCCAGCAGCTCGTCGCTGGCTGTCAGCTCCAGCAGCTGGGATCTTCAAATCCAACATCAATGCAATACCAGCAAGACAAAGGCACCCCGCACCGGAAGAGCTTCTGGAATTTGATGCACATTGTCTGCTGCAGTGTCTCAAACACAGCGGAAATACGGAGATTTCAGGGCAGCCGGAAATGTTTCTGAAATGTATAGTTTAGGTATCAGCTTGAGTTGGTTTGAAAATGTAACCAAAATGTCAAGTTTCCGCATGACCTAAGTTGAAGCCGAAACTACCCGATTCAGGTATGTCTTCGGCACACCTGAAATTTATGACTTCAGACACCGTTTAGGCGCGGCTGAAGCTGCTTATGAAACTATAGGTTTCAGTAGCAGTTTCAGCATGCCTTAAACTTATTGTTTCAGCAGCTCGGAACTGCCACCAAAAACAATAAGTTTTGGCTTATTGTTTCGGGCACACCAAAGCCGAATCTAGGCCGGTCTAGACCGGTCTAGGCCTAGTTTGGGTGGTGCCGAATCGGGTGCCGAAACTTATTGTTCTTGGTGGCGGTTCCGGAACTGCCAAAACAATAAGTTTAGTGTGCGCTGAAACTGCTACTGAAACCTATAGTTTCAGAAGCAGCTTCAGCCATGCCTAAACGGTGTCTGAAATCACAAATTTCAGGTGTGCCGAAGACATACCAGAATCGGGTAGTTTCGGCTTCAACTTAGGTCATGTGGAAACTTGACGTTCGGTTACATTTTCAGGCCAACTCAAGTTGATACCTAAAGTATACATTTCAGAAACATTTCCGGCTGCTCTGAAATCTCCCCATTTCCCCTGTGAAAGTTGTACTTCTCGTCCGCCGCGTGCTGATCGACTAACAAGTCATCCACCTCGTCGGTCTGCCGGCGTATGATGATGAACCCGAGGTTGAACTGCCCCACAATTTGCATGGCGCCGAAATCCGTGTTCTAGATTGTTCGCGCTAGTGCGGCCGTGGCAGCAGCGTCCAGAACAGCGTCTGTGATGCCTGCGTCGAGCGGGGACCTTGAGTGGTGCGTCGACCGCCTTATGCGCAGAGGCAGTCGCAAGGTTCTGGCTCAGCCTCCCCCGGGGCGCAGAGATCTTGTACAAATTGAACCAAAGGGAGATGTCCCCGCATGCGCTGTCCACATCCCAAACCACTTCCGGGTGTGAGACCACTTCTTCCAGGGAAGGTGTCGCTGAGATGGAGGTGTCAAGTGCGAATGCGGAAAGCTCCGAGGATTCGAACATGTCAGAGATGGATGACAGCAGAACGCTTGGCTCCGAATCATCATGGCCACGTACGAGGAGCGTAATTTCGTCCTCGTCCGGTTCAGGTGCGGGCTTAGCGGGTGAAGAGACGGATGCAGATTGAGAATCAGCGTTCATTGCATCGGAATCCACCTGCATATTGCCATCTCCATCCGAATCTCATCTCGAATTGACGGACTGACCGATGGGCGGCGAAACCAAACCAGTATCCTTGTCTTCATCGCTCGGAACTCGTCCTCATCACTTCTATGGCAGGCGCACGCTGACTGTCCGCACTAGAAAACCCAACCAGCGGCATGCGGAGGCTCTGGTGCGCAGATTTAGCTGCAGGCACTTCGGGTTCGGCTTCGCCGGGTACGCCCTCTGACTCTGAGCGTCGCTTCTTGCAAGCGTAGCTCGTACTCGACGGTGCAGGGGGCGACTCCGGTGCTTTCCGTGCCAGCTGCACCCTGCGGTTTCAGGCCGCCTGCGACGAGTCGAAGGTCACGACGACGTCCTCGATCGGACTTTCCGAAGGGCGAGAGGCGCTCGAGACGGGGGACAAACGAGCTGCCGGAGGAGGATCAGGAGTTATTGCGGTAGAAGTTCGAATTGGGGAGAGGAAAGGACTGTCTCCAGCTTGTTCAACCGAGCGAATTGAACTAACTATCTTCGGGAGTAATCTTGGCTCCAGATGTTAGGGTGTGCTGCCGCGTGCCGCGATCATATCGGAATGATGCGAGGCAGAGGTTTTGATGAAAAAGACATGCGGAGAGACACACCCTAACATCTGGTGCAATTCGTATAGATAACATGCGATCGCTCAGATTCGTCACCACTGTGGATCACGGAGTTCGTGAAGTTCACAGATATTATTCACGCCCTTGAGACGTGATTTTCACGTCCAGAATGGGTGAATTTCACGGTCCAAAAGCGAAATTCACGGTAAGAATGGGGTAAAACAATTCACGTACAATATGACGCTTTTCACGGTCGTCTTTCACTGTGTCCTAGCACGAATTTATCTTAATTAAATCCACATGCACTGAATGATATCGAGAAATACTCGTGGTTAAAGCTCAAATTTCCCTCATAATTTGGACGAAGCTCACTGAACATTAAGGTGATTTTTACAATTACATTTATAGGTATATTCTTGTATTATTACGATTCCCCCGCGCCCCGCGATTAGTCGCCGTCGGAGTCGACGGGTGTCAAGGACGGCAGCCTCCCCGATGGAGACGCGTCGCGAGATCCTGTCAAGTCATGGTCAATCAACGACCACAGGGAGATAACTTGCACATAAGTCACAAACTCTGCCTACACCTGATTTTCGCAATATGAATGCCTTGGGGGCCACAAAGACTGTCCGAAAACTCCTTGAACAAGTTCACTATAGTGTAGAATAAACCTGGGCCCAAAATCCCGCAAGGAACACGTCAAATAGGGACAATCTCGGGAAGTCAACATTATGTGCACTTCCCAAAAAGACTCGATAAACATGTTATTTTCTACTTCGAGGGTATCTGAGGCTCGGGTACACATTTAGTAATCTGTTATGAATATTCAAGGATATTTTTGTCCCAAAAAATTCATCGTGGTTCACGAAATTCTGAAAAAGTGGTAAATTGACGGGGAGGCCGATAGCAGGTAATGCAAGGTAAAAACTGTACATGTAAGGGTACCATTCGGACGAGAATGAGTCGGAGAAGAGACTAAAATTTTATCCGGGGCCAAAAGACAGCGGGAGGAGGGAGAAAGGCTCAAGGGGACAAGCGCGTGACTCGATCGCATGTTTCCTATACGAGCTGCACCAGACGTTATAGGGCAGTGTTCCGCAATCTTTTTTCATCAAACTGTCTGCTTCGCATCATTGATGATCATGATGTACGGTCCGGTGATCCGCCTCTGCAAATGCCCGCGAGCGCAGCGAGCGGGACTGCCCTATAACGTCGGGAACGAGACTACTTCGGGAGTGGTGGCGCAGGAGGTGGCGCGATAGCTGCAGTAGTTGACAACTTGAGGGAAGAATGTGTTTTAGCGCGGAAAGGACAGCAGGTGTCTCGATGTTCATTTCGATTCTTCGGGGCATCTTCGGGGCAGCTACATTTTCGTCAGCTGTTTTCTCGTAAGCACGTATCCTCCCCGCCAAAATCCTCCGGCTTGTCGTCGGCCGGGCGGTTTGCCGCTGATTGCCGCAGCTGCACTCGTAACCATGCTGACTCCGATTTCTCAACATATGGAGGGAAAGTCAAACACGACTAAGAATTCTCTTTGCTCATGAAATAAAAACTAGCCCACGAGCCAGGTCAATTTACCACGGTCCAATGTGAGCTGGTCGACGTTGACCGAGCGAACTTTGGACCGCCCATTTTTCATATTATTGACTCTTCATACACTCAATCTTATTCAAGGCAAGGACAATCTGCTCATACAAATTCAGTCTGAAATCTACACTAAATGAGCCTGAGCAACTGGTAGCAGGCTGTGCCGCTTGTCGGCCCTACCCGCTTTATAGACACCGTGCGACTAGTAAACACAAATCAAAACACACCTCCTCTTTCCTCCCGGACGTCGAATAATTCACAGGTAGTGCTGGATACAACAAACGAATCCTTTTTCAGTTCAATCTTGCACTGTTTATCATCTGCCGTGGTTACGTACAGACCAACACGAAGCAGTGCCACTGGTGCCATGGCCAGCTAGCCGAGAGCTAAAATTCGATAACATATTTAGCTCATGCAGGGTCGATTGGATCGGCGGTCGCCGGCGGACGTGAATGGTTGAACGGTAGTTGAAGGGCACTCCAAAAACTGCGGTTCAAAATGCAGCCACCAAGACAGATATCTGTATAAGTAACCAGCCTGAGCTAGGCAGAGCGACCTCTGCACGCATCCTACGCGCTAAACAACGGCATGCCTACGCGGTGCCGCCTAGACGGCATAGATCGGCATGATCTGGATACGTGGCCAAACATAGCCCGACCTAGATCCGGCCACATCCGGCTAGATCAATGCGTGTTTAGGCCCAGCCTGAACGCAGTGGTTCCCGCCGCTCCGACACCGTCCCACGCACTCCATTATACTTCGCACCCATCTCAACACTCCCCCGCCCAGGAATTTCTCGCCCCTTGCTTACACCATTCCGCTGCTTGGGTCCCGCGCAAGCATCCGGTATGCTGATAGCCGCTGACTTCAATCCGCTGTGGCCCACGGGTATTGTTCCGTCTTCGCGGGACTCAATTTATCCGTCGCCGCTGCCCGAGTCCCGCGTATTGTGTGTTTACCTTGCTCCTCGTTCCAGACCCATTTTGTTTGGCGGCGCCGAACGATGTGGGGAGATAGATAGTACTACACGGCCGGTCCCGCTCATGAACGCCGGTTCCCCCGATGATCCAAGTGTACAGCCGCCAATGCACCATTACCCCTGGACTTCCCTACAGCACCAGAGAACTAGCAGTCATACGATCTCGCCGCGGTAGATCCATGGAATTGTAGAGAAGCAAAGAAATTAGCATAGAACTGAGAATAAAAGGACCAATTATCTAGATTACTTGTTCAAGCGGAACACGGGAATATAAAACACCCATTTTGGCAGTTCACAACCAAGCTTCGCTGAGATCGTTACAGAACCCTGAAGATAGTGAGAGAACTCGGGCATTTTTCATCGACTTGAGAGATCTTTAAGAATCTTGCAAAATGATCTAGAATTTGCTTTTCAATCACAGAGTTCTTTGATCGAGATCTCATGCCAAGAAAACAAAACCAAGAGCAGTAGGTGCTATAAGGTTCGCTCATCTCTCAAGATCTCTTGAGTCATGATACCGCCAGGCCGCGGGCCACAAGCGCATCAGGCGCATCAGTTCACATTGGATTGGCATCAGCGGTCCGACTATGTTCCGTTTATCTTGTCTCTCCTGGTATCACTAAATCCGACCCACCATGAGCTGAGGTTGAGCCTAGCAGTGGAGATTCAATGAATTTGTCACAGAGCACTGGAATGACCCAAGCCTCTCAACCGTGGGAAATATCACGTGGTGGATGCCATCATTGATGATAGGGCCTTTCTTCAGCCAATGCTTCAAGATGTCTCACGACGTTTCAAGGAATAGTCAACGGTCGAGACTGGCCATTGTTACAGCCGTTTTCAATAACGAATGCGTGTTTTGATCGAGTGGACTCGCTCGTTTTTGCTTACATCTGTTTGACTCCAAGTCTTCCCTCGCTCCACTAAGGCTCCACTGTATCAAAAGGCTGTGAAAGCACTCCATACTAGTCAACCTTTGAGCAAGCACAGTCCAACCATCTTGCTCGTGGGTGTGGTCCCGGTAGTGCGATTCATTGTTCGACGGCATGAGGAAGAAGTTTGTGGTGGTGAGAGTAAGGAAGATAAATTATATGTCCAAATACAGTCATTAACAGGGAAGAGCAACACTCAGATTGTTTGACAGATATCTCAGGCAAATCTCACTCAAATTCCTGGGTCCAAACTGTATTCTGGACCGGATTGATGTCTAGTCCATGGTAAAATTTACCCCTATTGTCAAAGTTGAGCAGTTGTCGAGAACGCGCCAAATCTTTCCAGTACCCAAAATATCCCCAAATAACGTAGAAGCGCAACACTTCAACATGATCAATTGTAGTCCCGAGGGCATGTTTTTTGGGGGTTTAACATATATATCTGCAATCAGCCATGCTGAAAACCCCCAACGCAACGAAATTGACATCTGCCAGCACCGCGAACATGGAAAAGAGAATGACACAGGGGGCAAAGGAGGGGGCACCTGTAATAAGGGCAACCCAGCGGCACTTTCTGCGCCCACCATCGGCCCACGATGCAGACTTGACAGGACATCTGTGATGAATCGATTGCCTCCGTGATTTCAGTCCCAATTTGGGTGCAGCCTTCCCACCGTTTAAATTGATTTGGATCTTGCCCTATCTTGCCGCGGTCTTACCTCAGAAATTTGTGGACCCCTGTAAATTTCTGAGGTAAGACCGCGGCAAGATAGGGCAAGATCCGAATCAATTTAAACGGTGGGAAGGCTGCACCCAAATTGGGACTAAAATCACGGAGGCAATCGATTCATCACAGATGTCCTGTCAAGTCTGCATCGTGGGCCGATGGTGGGCGCAGAAAGTGCCGCTGGGCTGCCCTTATTACAGGTGCCCCCTCCTTTGCCCCCTGTGTGATCTGGCAGTTCGGATCAAAGGCCCCGTATGGCTGTAATAGTGCAACATTATTATTCTAAACACCACTTCAGCCTTTTCAGGATAAATTACACCACTCCAAGCGATTTGCAGTTTTTACACAGGTTGGCTCAAGTAAGCTGGAATTTACACATCCTATCCAGTTCGAAAATTACACAGGTCCCGACATGCCTGAAAGAAAATACACAACCTTGTGCCAGAAAATACACAGGTTCATATAGCAGGAAAAATGCACACCTTCAATGGTGAGAATAAATTTCACCGCCCTGTGTTCTCTTCAAATACACAGGTATTCTCCTCTGAAAGCAAAAACACATCCACATGCACTCCCAGAAATACACCGGTCCTAGGACTTGTACCCCTCATTGGCGTTCCGGAATAGGATCAAATGATCAAATGATCCTCGCTGTAAACCGTGGGACCTCATTAACTTAATGGTTCTTTAGGAGATTCTTCGCTTGTTTGGCAATGTTTCTCCTTCCTGTTTCCCGTCCTCCCCCTTGGTGGTACTCTTCCATCCCCAGCTATTCACCAAGATTCAACCCCTTGTACAATCAAATGACATGTGCGCAGTACTCTCCCTGCGAACAATCTTACTGCAGCACCACTCATATCTCTGGTTGAGGTCATCCTTCACACCCTGCCCGGACTGTACGACTACGGCAGGGCTCTGCGCCGTGCCGCGTATGAGGCATGTCCCATGTGCACAAATTCGTTATTAGGCAGCTCATATGTTCCCAAATCAACCGCTGCAACTAAAAAACGTGATATTTCACTTGGATTACACTCAATACTGCAAGATGTTCTACCTCGGTTCTACCTCCCTGTGGTTTAAAATGTGCTTCTGGGGGAATTCATGGCTTCTACTGCGTGCCAAACTTCCTCATCCTGTCTCAAAATCTCAGCAATCTGCAGGTTACTATCGAAGCCGGACTGGAGGAGGTGAAATGAACACCTATCCATTTCCCTCCCCGATTCGCTGTGCCCTTCTCTTACTGTACATGAAACCAAATTTCCTGCACACCATTGCTATGGCTACAGTAAACCATACAGTAGGAGTAGGAATGCCCCTATGCTGCCAAGAACGGACTCAAAACCAGTACCAAAAAGGGAAGTCAGATGCCCGGACAATCAGTAAAGAAGTATAGGTCGAGGTGGTGCATATTTCTACCACTTCAAATGAAGTGTGCATTTTATTCAAACTGGAAGGTGCACAAAAACCTGAATCTGCGAGGCTGTGTTTTATTTTGGCATGTTCCGTACCTGTGCATTTTCTGGCTGAAGTTGAACCTGTGCATTTTGACAGAGAATTCTCAGCGGTGTAAAATTTTCAATTCCTACAGGGGCGTATTTTCTAACCGTTTGACACCTGTGTAAAACTGAAAAAGCAGCTGTGTAATTTTGCGAAACACCTGCGGAAATTTCTCCGAAGTGGGCAATAATAATGTTACACTATTACCCCCATAGCCCCGAAATGCGGGGACAAACATTGCATTTTTGACAGCTTCACAGGAGTTTTTCGCGAAGGTCCTTTTGTCTGCAGGGAGATAGAATGCTGTACTTTATTCACCTAAATTTCTGAGCTTGTCGGAAGCCTCAAAGGTACGTAATTCCTACCGTTGCGCTTCTACGTTGCGTTGCGCTTCCCTGTTAATGACTGTACATGGTTGAACAACCAAGTCGCAGTGGAGCTGTGGAGTTACACCATCGTGTTCGGGGTTATGATGCAAGCGAAAGGCGACTCGTTGTCAAACAGATGTAAGCAAAAACGAGCGAGCACCACTCGATCAAAATGCGCATTCTTTATTGAAAACAGCTGTAAAAGCGAGTTATTGTAAGTTCTTCAAATATCTTTACAGATTTGACTCATTTTGATAATTCTCGGAAGATCTTTGAAGATCTCTGGACAGTTCACCTGTACATATGTGCGAAACACTGTTTGTCCAATAAAGACCTTCATAGGGAATGGCAGAATACATTTGGAAAACATCATGTGTGAATTTCGCCGCGAGTGCAATACTGGGTCCGGAATAGCATCATGGCTTTCAAGAATTCTGTTGCTGAGTCTCCCGCGCATTGAGCGTTGCAGATCTGGGGAGTTGGAGAATAATTGCTCCATGAACGATCGGCGAAGTTCAACGAGCCCGTTTAGGATGTGCAAGTAATTAACACATATCCTGGGGTTTCGACCTCCTTCTTCCAGAGTCTACACACAATTTATGCCGAATCTTCCTCCTTACTTCCTTTCTACCAACGACCTTGAATCCCAGCGCTACCTTCCGCAACGCGTCTCTAACCACCGCCTTCGATCGCCAAAGAGAGAAATCTATGTTATCCCTGGACTGGATTTTGAATTCTGGGATTCACACTGTTGGCTCTATTGCGTCAGGCATTCTCACTCTTCCTTGCGTCAACGGTGTCTTTTCCGTCCAAATGAACCTCTCCGTTGTCTCTGGTCTACCTTCCGACCTTGTTCTTGGCCGAGAATGGTTGCAATACTGCCAAGAATCCGTCTCCCCGAAACCTGTTTCTACCTGTCCTCCGACGCTATTGATCTTCGCCGCCCTCCGATCGGTATGCCTTGCGCGCCTTCTTTCCACTTGTTTTCCTACATCTTTCACAGCACATCCGAGTCCTCCTCCGCCTGACTATGTCACTACGACCAGCCCCACCGAAATGGATGACGCTGACTTTGAGCCAGCTCATCATGACCCAGGTGTGCCTCTACCTTGTTTATCTTTCCTTTATCTCATGCTTCTTTAGAGCACATTGCAGACTGTGTCTGTGATGACCAGTCTTTCTGCCGTTGTCCCTCCACATCCTTTGTTCCGATGAATAACATGTCAATGAGTGCCTTGAAATCATCCAAGATATATTTACTGGCCACCATTCTACATGCTCGTGCACTTCTGTCTTCCATGCTGATTTGCCTGCAATCCAACATGCTCTCTAATTACACGGGATCCCCCACAATGACATGAGCTTAATTTAGTGTCGCCGTGCCCTTATTCACCATATTGTTACGGATCTTGTTTCGATAATCCTTCCAACGTGGAAGACGCACGTTCATCCTCGCGACGTGAACTGGGTACCTGCCGCGTGATTTCGCGAGGGTATTCATCCGCCGCTGATAATAATATCTGTGAAGCAGCTTTACAAGTGATCCTGAATGCTGACCATAAGCAAATGTCGACTGAAAACTATGCCCATATTACAGCTGCGATTAATGTTAAAGTTTCCGGCAATCGAAATCTCCGTTTCAAACTGCGTACGGCTATCTGGGAACATTTGCGTACGGTCTCGGACTAGACAAGTGTTCCTCCACATCAGTTGCTGAGTTTTTCAACTCATTTGGAAGTCGTCGCAGACCTGTCCTTGTGGCTATTGTCGCTTTTCATCGTATCCAACTGCTACGGCGGAAGATATTCGGGTTGAAATCACGGCACACATTATATCAGGCGACTGTGTGCAGTTTTCTGACTCGCATTCTACTACTTCACTTCCCTCTCATATATCTCTTCTGGACTGCACCATGAATGGCATGAGAATACGATAGATCCGGACCTCTAGGTCCATATTTTGAGTGCCCTTAGTGGAAGTCGACTTACTTCGAACCCTTTGCGACGTCTGCTTTCCGCTTTAGACATCGAAAATGATCCCTCTGACACCTTTCGCGATTTGAAAAATAAATTGAAATCCCATATAAGCATGTTGCGTAAGGGGAAACGGATTGAACGAGACTCCGAAAGATGTCTTCAAGACAACCAATTGCGAAAGGCCGAGTCCCGTGCTCACAACGAGGAAGAAATTCGGAAGATCATCGCATCCTCGCCGCAACTTGTTCCGCAATCTCTGAAAGACAAGCTCATGATTATCTTTTGTGACCAAACCTCGTCAAAAACTCTTGCCACGTTTACCTGTGCATCATGTGCTGAATCCACTCCCCTTCGGTGCCACCGTTCTCTATCTCTCAATGAATTTGACAGCATAATTCTCGAACGGCCTGATCACAACCCAAACGAACATTTTCTTGACCAGTATAAATAGCTTCACCCCGACTGCATTCCGCCGCAATGCCATACGAAAATGGGCCTCTACGAGATCTTCTTGTGGATCCGGATGGCATCTCATTTTCACCCAATGAGGGTATTCCTACGCTCTCACGTTGTTCAACCTGCCATTCTTCGCTCAGAAAAGACAAAATTCCACCGTTATCTCTGGTAAACCAAAAATTTCTGGGGTCTGTACCCGAAGAACTCAAAAATCTCACGGTCATAGAGGAAGCTATGATTGCACGATGTCGCTCAAAATCCTGGATCATCCAATTGAAGGAGGAGAACCAGAACATTGTGCTTGCATCCACCCAGCGCGGCATCAAAGGTTACATTATTATATACCGTCGAAACTTGCTGATGTTCTTCCCCCTTCAATCGACGAGATAGTTTCACCTGTCTGTGTTCTCTTCGTGGGCTCGTCTCCTCCAATGGCTGAATGGCTCTGTGAACATGCAAAATCCTTAGCTGTTCATGCCACACGCATAGGTGTGGCCCTTCAATGGCTCAAGCTTCATAAACCTCTGTACAAAGATATTAAATTGAATGAATCATGCTTACAACGACTGGAAGCCGATCCTGTCCTCCCTTTTTCAATTGAAAATATTCATCCAAATACTGCGAATGAAGCAGCTACATCCCGTTACGACTCTTCCCCGAGACCAGACTCAAATGACATAACACCAACGGAATTGACCGCTACTATTCCATTTCAAAATGTTGTAATTGCGGATGTCGATTGCCACGCTTCTTCTAATGAGCTCTGGGCGGCTGCTCTGTGCCATGTCAAGAAAAAAGGTGATGGTTATGTTCAAATTCCCCATGGCCGCGACACTGCGAACGAGTTCAAAAAAGACGGCCTTCTTGTCCCCGTGATTTACCCCACTCTCTTCCCTTATGGTATGGGAGGACCAGAAGATGTCAAACACCCTATTGCCTTGTCTTTAAAGTGGCACTTCAGGCATTTACTCAACTTAGCTGACCGTCCGTCGAAGCGTAACAAGCAGGCGGAGGCAGACACTAATGTTAATAATGCCTTCAACGGTAAACTTTGTTGGTATCTTGAACTTCTGCTTCGCGTATTCCCTACTTACCAAGTACATAGTTTTTATCATACCCAATTTTGACCTACAATGTCGTAGACATGGCCCAAAACGGTAGCAGGCTGTGCCGCTCGTCGGCCCTACCCGCTTTATATCTCCACCTTCAAGTCATTGAATCTTACCCCAATGCTCGAGTGGATATGCAATCAATGGCAAAATTTCTTAGATCGTTTCGCTGTACAATGATGCGAGATATTTCGAAATTTGTTTGCGTAGAGTATCGAAGACTGGGCGGACCTCACGTGGATGGAGCAGGACACAACGGGGATCAGGAATTTTTAATAGCCATTTCAGACGAGGACAAAATTACCCACATGCCGCCAACGACATTTCGGACTTCTCAAGTTCTCTACGACAACGCAGATCCAGGGAAGTTGTCAGCGAATAAACTGCCTTTGGTTGAAAAAATTGTGCCAATTCCAGAATTCGGCGATCAATGCTAACCCACGGATAGCGACGACTTTTGATTGCGGGAAGGAGGCGGTCCAACTTGTAAGGATAGTACAGCCTAGGTAGAAGGAATTCAGTCAGAATTCTTGAATTAATTAACGACAGAACGCACTTCTCAAACTCTTGCACCCACGAAGCCATTCCTGTATCGATCGTGTCGATGTCCGCGGTAGAAATTTCAAACTGGAGGCACAAGTGGAGTAACCAAACCAGCGAAACAAAACGAATATAGTAAGCCGGGTTTTTGAACCGCCGACGCAGGAGAATAGGACCGAGAGACATGGTCCAGACAAACGAATAATAGCGTTCCCTGACAATGTCGGGGATTCAATGAAGGAAAGTGGCCCTGCTTCCCAAAGTCCTCTCCTAGCATCTATCTGCCCCCCTGCTTGCTCGGCGCTTCGCGCCTCACTCACTCGGCCCAAACATGAAGGAATGGTGTCCCCCGACACTAGTTACGCCCGCACCACTCTTCGATCCTCTGGAGCTTCCCTTGTAGACGGGCGGACAGAGATACAAGTAGGATATTGTCCGCTTGTGCGAACAGAGAAATTCGAACAGCAGCAAGGAAAACATTGTCTCTGTCCAACATCATCTTCAAATCGGCCAGAAATAGGTTCCAGAGGATAGGCCGGAATCCAGGTTGGAGATTTTCAGGGCCCGGCTCGGCCTGGAAGCCCGGGCTTAGGCTCGGCTTGACGCGGCCTGGGCTTGGGATATCCCAGGCCCGAGCCCGAGCCCTCAGGAAGGGCCTCAAGCCCGGGGCTTAGGCTTGGGCCGGGCTTGATCATTGAGGTGGCTAAGCCAGTGCATTCGGGGTTTTATGGCGTGGTGGGCTTCTAGATAGTCATGTAAGTACCGAACTGATTTATGCGAATGCTTACCGGCTTCATGTCGCACTTCCGAGCCGTCTCAACAGATAAATTTCCATTTTCGGACTTGGGAGTTGAATTTCTAACTGTGTTGTATTAGATCGATTTTCTATGAGCCACCTCCAAAATTCTTCCGCATGGATTAGAGCTACCGAACAAGCTTCCCTGGATAAAATTGGAGATGTTGATTGGTGGTGTAACCGCCACTCAAGCCGCGGTCTGAAGCCTGGGCTTGGGCTTGAAATATCTGAGGCCCGAGTCCTGGGCCCGCTCAAGCCCTGCGTCGGGCTCGGCCCGGCTCGGGCTTGGCCGGGCTCGGCCTGGCGGGCCTAGGGCTTGAAGCCGAGCCCTGCATATCTCTAGGCCGGATCTCTTGTGAGAAGTCCTATGAGAGCCTGAAATTGCTCAGACTCCATATTCTCGTGGCGCATATAGTAAGCCATTCGCTTGTACAACGTTCGAAGCCAGTCAAAGATTGCACCGAATCTTAAGTTCACTTCTTCAAATGGCACTGATGAGGTTAACGTCAGTGCGATCTGATCTCTTCTGCTTCCCATTTAAACTTTCGCCCGACTTGCGCGGGTAAGGTTCTGCCTTGATGATTCATTACTAGTAGACCGACGTAGTAGACTGACGTTTTGTTGGACTTGATTGAATTTGCTTACGGTAGTCAAGGGTAGTTAGCGGTGAAATGGCGAGCTCTAAACCAGATTTACCCTGGCTAGTTGTTCCAGCTATAAAAGCTACTTATGGGCGCGTGATCCTTGATTCCTTGTGCGGCTATTCTAATCGGGTGTCGGCATTGATACTTGCCTCGTCATAAGCGTTATGTACAGAGAATGAGTTTTACCGAATACTTCCTTTTCATCCGTAACAGTTCACCAATGATGAATGATCGCCCCTGCGGCCGCCACCGAATTTTTCAGCGGCGGCTATGATTCTGATCAGTAGCGTACGGAGATGGTTGCTTGCCTGGCCTGGCCTGGCACCGTGATTTATCAGCGCCGTTGATAATTTTTAACGGAGGAGAGGTGTGACCGTGTGAGGAAGGGGATAATCTTTATGGGGATAAGCGAAAATACGTCCCTCTTGTTACTCCGACGGGGCGCTCAGCCTTTTATATTTAAAGCGTGGATCTGCAATGCTCTTGACAATTATCTCTGGCAGCCGCGATGGATGTCCTCAACCGTATCGCTGCCTTGCCCCCAACCACGATATTGGGGGCTGGCGTCGTAACATTTCTCGTGATCAGATTATGGTTCCGCAAAGCTGCCCACCCCCTTCCACCAGGGCCCCGTGGACTCCCATTCCTCGGGAACGTCCTCCACCTCCCTATCAAGGGGCAATGGCTCACATTTACGGAGTGGGCAAAGAAATATGGTGCGCGCTGTTTGATGCCCTACCCCGCCCGATGACCGACCCGCTCCCAGGCGACGTGATCCATGTCTCCGCTATGGGACAGTCCATCATCATCCTCAGCTCCGCGCAGGCCGCGAAAGACCTCTTGGATGGCCGCAGCGGGATATACAGCGACAGACCGTCGTTTACCTTCGGCGGCGAGCTGTGCGTGCATCGCTCTATCTCCACCCGCAGCCGTGCTTACGCCTGGGATATAGCGTCGGCTACCAAGACCAGACACCGCTCGTCCACTCTGGACAGGGCATCCGAGACCACCGCAAGCTGATGGCCGAGGTCCTGGGCCCGCGCGTGGTGAGCAAGTGGCACGACATGGAGGAGGTCATGATGCACAACTTCCTGCGCGCCCTCTTACGCACGCCCGATGCCTACGCGAATCACATTCGTCGGTACGCACCCAAGTCTCCGATGTCCACTAAACGTTGAGCATCCCAGTGTTATCGCCAGCATCATGTTCGACATCTCGCACGGGCACGTAATTGCGGAGGGAGAGGATCGCCTCATGGCCCTCGCGGAGCAGGCTGTCACGGACTTCTCCGCATCCATGGTCCCCGGACGCTACCTCGTCGACACATTCCCTATCTGTATGTGGCCGCTTGTCTCTCTGCTGACAGCACATAGCTGACCCGCGAATATACAGTGCGCCATGCGCCGGAGTGGGTCGGCTTTAAGCGGGAAGCGAAGCACCTCCGCAAGACCATGGTCGCGATGCGCGATGAGCCATGGGACATGGTCAAGCGGCAAATTGTATGTGCTATCATTGGCCTTCCATCCACCTGCTAATAATGTTGGTTAGGCGGAAGGGACTGCGAAGCCTTCGTTCACGACCAGCCTGATCGAGCGCGACCCGAATCCCTCGGTCGAGACGGAGATGCTGTACAAGTGGGTCTCGAACGGCCTTTATACCGGTGAATATCCTTCCTTGTATTGTTCAACCATATGCTCACGAATTTCATCTTAAGCCGCAGTTGATACGGTTTGTCTCCCCCTCCTCAGTCATCGAGCCTCTCCTCACACGCGTTGTTTATAGACCCTCGCCGCTATGCTGTCCTTCTTCTTCGCCATGTCCACCCACCACGACATCCAGAAGAAAGTCCAGGAGGAGCTCGACCGCGTCGTCGGCCACGACCGCCTGCCCTCCTTCGCAGACCGCGAGAACCTCCCGTATCTCGAGGCCGTCCTGAAGGAGGTACGTCGCTTCCCTGCGCCCCTTGCGCATAGAGTCTAAAAAAAAATAACCACTTAGGTCCACCGGTGGCACCCCGTCGGCCCCCTCGCGATCCCGCATCGCCTCGAGAAGGACGACGTCTACAACGGCTTCCACATCCCCGGTGGCTCCATCGTCTTCCCCAACGTCTGGTACGTCTCCCCCGCCCTCACCCTCGCCCTCCCCGCTGATGAACCTCCCGCTGCAGGGCGATCATGCGCGACGAGGCGCTCTACCCAGACGCTGCGACGTTCAAGCCCGAGCGCTTCCTCGACACCGCCGCGAAGGGCGTTAACCCCGACCCGCTCACCTTCGCGTTCGGGTACGGCCGCCGCGTGTGCCCCGGGCGCGACCTCGCGAACGACGTGCTCTTCATCCTCGCGGCGATGACGCTGTCCGTGTACAACCTGCGCTGCGAGGAGGAGAACGTGCAGTACACCGACACGCCCATCACGCACCCGGCGCCGTTCAAGTGCTCGATCAAGCCGCGCTCGCGCGAGGCGGAGACGTTGATCTCGTTATGAGGGAAGCGTTGATGTGGTTTTTATGTGAACTTCCCCAAGATTATCCTTGTTGGCCGTATGGCTGTAATACTGTGTCATAATTATTTGGTGCACCAGTTGAGGTTTTTTCCCCCTTTGACCACTTTTGAACCAAATATGCACCTCCCTTGGGGGATCCTTGAATATTTGCACATCCTCATAGATTCTCCGCAAAGTAGCCATTTTCCTCCTTCAAAAGATTCACTACCTGGATTCGTGAGGAAGAAAAAACTCACCCCCAGATTCAAAAAGTTCATCTGGCCTGGATCAGGTTTGGACGGTGCAGTCAACCTGGTTAAATACTGCGGTTCCTTAGGACGAAGTGCAGGTGTGTAAAAAAAAGAGGTAAGGCAATTCCACCTGTGTATTTTTTACCAGGTGAGCAGCAGTGTCTGTCTTGCGCTATGCAATCGGCCCGTGTGTTTTTTCTGACGCGGAGGTGATCATTTTGCCAAACAAAAGCGATGATTATGACACAGTATTAGAGGAGTTCCGGTCGCACATGCTCTTCTCGTGGATAGATATCGACTTCAATGACACATACATGCTGCTGAATAGAATTACCTCTTAACCTATATTAATTCAGCCATAATGACCAAGAACGCGAATACACTACACTTGCACTACACAATAAGAAAAACGCAACCCAAAACCTGAAGGCGGACCTTCCCTAAAGGGGATGCGGCTGTTCCTGTCACCGGCGATCAAAACGGACACATGCGGGGTTTCCTCCGCGAGCTCCTGCACAGCTCTGCACACCCGATAAATACGAGGACCACATTCACCGGTACGCTGTTTACGTTCTCCACGTCCTAGATGTCAACTCATCTTTTTAGAATTCCAGAGTCATTGCCAGCATCATGTTCGATATGTCGCACGGGCACATAATCGAGGAAGGCGAAGATCCGCTGATAAAGCTGGCGGTTTATGAACGGTTCTACTAGGTATCAACGGGGACAAAATCGAAAAAGAAATCGAAAAAGGAAGGAGGGAAGGGAAGAGAGGAGAATTTTGTTGGAAACCCCGACGACCATCCAAAATAATAATCAAATGTTTGCTTATTAGATAGGCAGAGTCGCTGAAGTGGAGATACTGGCAGTATCAAGCCGGATCGGAAGAAGTGATTGAATTTAATTGTAACCAGGGCTTCGTTGTATCGACAGAAAGAAAGCTGCAGCCTCCCGAAATGCCTACAAATCATGTAACGAGGCCCGAAGTTCCACAGCTGCATCCGCGGCGGCCGCATCTGATCGTCATTTTTCGGTTATTCAAAGTCCTCGTACTGGGAAAATCACAACTGGCAAGAATGCAGTTCCTGCCACTGTGCAGATGGAAATTTATGAGTATGAGGATGTTGGGAGCTATAAGATTAAAGATTACAGGGAACGAGAATGGATAAGACCTCGCCTGGGGGTGAACCAAAAAAAGAAAAAAGAATCACGGCTACTGAATCATGGATATCGGTAGCAGGAGGTGAGGCTAGAGGGACAAAGCACAGCATTTCCTAACAAGATGCCAAGGGTAGTTCTCGTTAGGAGCACAGGCTGAATTGAACGGACAAGGACGAGCTTTTACAGAGTAGAAGCTCAAAGTCTGTCGGCAACATCCAACAATTGGTTGTAGAAAATTAGTCTAAGTTGCTGGAAGGTCTGTGAAAGATTCGGAGAGGCTATATGCATCGTTCCCGAGCTATTTCGACGTGACTCAAGCACCGGAGGTCCAGAATCGGGCTGCGGGACAAATTCCGAGGTTCGCGCTGTTTTTTCTGGGGATTCAGGCTGAGGAATCAAATGAAATAGAACCAGAGACAGCATAGAAGCATGAATACAGTGCTTCGACAGTAGAGGGAGGCCAGCCGCGCAACGAGAGTGAGGGTTGATGGCAATGGATGACTGAGACGTGATGAATTATCTGCCAGTCACGCAATAGTCGTACCTATGTACAGGGCTACAGCAAATGAAGGACATCAGGGCAGCCGGGAATTTGGTATTATACTACAGGAGTCGGGCGGCGTCTGACGGTATATCGCAAATACAGCTCTCAAGAGATCGGGAGGGAATCAGAAGACAAAGGTTTGAAAATTTCGTGCGATATTAATTAAATACATGCGCCTCGGGGATCCGAAGTATTGGCAGAGAACTGGAACGAAACTTCTCAAGGTCCTTTCAACGGCTGTTGTGGGCGTTGCAAGGAAGGGAGCACCGCCGATTAGCCGGTCGTTGGACCCATTAAATCCTCGGTGTTTTTCCTTTGTGAAAACCCGACGCGGCAAAGTCCACCGAATTAATTAGAATAGCATCAGAGAAGCCCTGGAGTCGGGCGGCGTCTAACGGCTGTCGCAAGGTGTCAAATCTTAAAAGGTTGGCAGGCAATCAGAGGACCCCGGATAATAGACCATAATGCCTGATGCAAATCCTGATGAATTTGGGCGATTTTGGGCTCGAGGGGTGTTTCAAATCCTGACGAATTTGGCCAAAATGCTCAAAATGCCTGGTTCAGAATCCTGACGGATTTGGGAGGATCCAGAGAGCCCAGATGTCGAATCCTGACGAAGATCCCTTCGTGTAACGGTTAATTATGTGTCCCTTTTGGGTATTTTATTTTGGGTATTTTATTTTTGACTTTTCCTGATGTTTTTCGGGCGATTTTGGGCCTGTTCCTGATTCCTGACGGATTTCGCGAAATTTCGGTAGGCCTGTGCTAATCCTGACCCAATTTCGCCATACAAATCCTGACTAATTTCTCGTTTTGAAATCAGGCCTTCAGACCTATTATCCGGGGTCCTGCAATCAGCAGACAAAGATTTGACAATCCCGTGCGATATAATTTCATGTGCATCGGGTCCGAAGTCAAGAATGGCGGAGCACTGGAGCAAACTTCTTAAGGTCCGTTCAAGGTCCATTTTGAGCGTTACGAGGACGGGCGCACCGCGCGATTGGTTAGCCATTTTCGACCCACCCATTAAGTCCTTGGTGTTTTTCCGTTGTGAAAGCCCCGACACCGCACCCACCGGATTACTTTATAAGGCCATACCGATATGCGCGGCCAGGAAGCAGGTACTAGGAAGTCCGGGAGGCGGGAAAGCCACGGTCGGGAGGCAAGCCCGGGAGGGACAGTATTGATCAATCAGATGCGCGCGCGGCGCGCCGGGGAGCGCGGATCATGTGTTCCTACAGACCTCCCTAGATACTCCAACATCCACTGCCGCTTGTCATCCGGGGTTCATATTTTCTACGCCGAATTCAAACTCATCATGGGCCGCCGTCGTGTTATCTCCTTTGACTGACTACGATTGGCCCACCTGAGCCACCTGAGCACCTCTTCTTGATTGATACGCGACTCGGAAGTCGAACATCACCTCAGTATCAACCGCCCGCTAGCCGCCCGCTTTTCTAGTCCCTCGGTCTCCCTCGGTAGATAGCTTAGAGAATCCGAACTCGACAGGATCTCCCGAACATCTACTCGCATGTGCGGGCCAGAAGATAGTAGGAGCGTCTGCTCGCGTCCGCGTCCTCATCCTTCTACAACAGCCGTTCTATCATCGAAGCCCAAGCGCCGATGCCGTAAAGCGACACTCGCGTGGTCCAGCGCTGCTGTCGCGTCTTGCTGTCGCGTCTTGTCGCGTGCCAGCCATGTCTTACGTCCATTGCAGCACAGAAAAAGAAAAGAAAAAACGTGTCCACATGGGATCGTCGGATGTTCCTGAACCACATTGCCTTCACTTTGCCAGAAACGACCGAGCGGAGTCTCGCATGCAAGACCCGGATGCAGAGGAAACACGGTGACAACTCCGAGCATCAATTAAGCGCCCGGCCGTCTGGAATGTCTGAGCGACAGTATGCCCTTGGGACTCAATTTTGACTCCAATTTTCCAGAAACAACTGGACGAAGTCTCCCATGCAGTTTAGCCGTACCAGCCGGCGGCGATTCCAACAGGAACGCAGGAAGCTAGGAAAGCTCGCAGGAAATGAAAGAACGGGCGGCTAACGGACGGCTGCCAGAAGGACTTCGTCTTCCTGTCGATCGTGATGGCGTATTTTTAGCATGCTTATTGTTGGTTACGGCGCCTATCAAGCTACGTCTGGCGACAGGCATTTCTACACACCGGTTAGAAAGTCTATTAATATTCTTCAACTTGGTCAGACCTAATAGGTGGATATTATATCGACTTGCCTGTATAGGACGGAACATGCTATCGATATTAAGGGATTTGACGGGGTTGATGCCGATTTCGGCGATGATCGCGGGAAGTCATTATTCAGTCTAAGCCTTCCGGTGTTGGATCAATCCGATTTGCATTGGATCCGCGCGCAAGTCTATTACTAAATGACATCATCATTCGCGTTACATTCGCGTTGCATTCGCGTGCCGCGAGCGAGGAAATCAGAGGCTGATCCTGACAGGGCTGACCAAGTACTTTTCTATACAGATGCCGTGAAGGCCGAAGTATCCATCGGACATCTACTTTAAGACTCGAAGATTCAGCGGGGATAATTCTATTCAAAAAACCCCGCTTTCAACCGCAGGCGGCAGATGATTGAACTTTGGGGTATCCTCATCACAACGCGTGCGTGGCAAAATTGTGTTTTGCATGCCTGTCGGCTACCTATGAACTGGGACACGACGCGGAAGCGCAGGGGGAAGGCCAGCGTTGAATGGCGTGAGCAAGAACGTGTGCCCCGATTCGTGGGAGCTCTTGCATATCTTGTGCAGACACCACCGTGGTTAGAGTGGTGACGAAGCCGCAGCGCTGGACGCGTCTCATCAGGCAGACGAACTCCGGCCGCAGAAACCTAAATTCCTACATGGGGTTTCTGCTTGCCACGGGGGGGCTTCGGATGGCATTATCCATGCAGCGCGTACCATTGCAGCATGTGGTTTCGCATCGGCGATGATCGGGAAAGTATTCAATGTTTTGAATGTTAGTCTTCCGGTTTTGTGGCGTAAATGGATTGTATTGGATCTGCTGCAGGACATCAGTCGCGGACCGTGAGCCAGATCAATCTCGCATAATCAGAAGGATGGCGTCCGAAAAAAGTACTTAAAGACGCGAGGATGCAGCGGTCATCATCGTACCATGGCGTGCTTTAAGTCTCTCGTGCTTCTTGCCTTGGGGATCTCAAGCTGCTCGGCTGCTATCCTTAATAATGTTGCGGAGTTAAACAAGTTGCGCATGACGTTCGATTTCATCGTCTTAGGAGGTGAAGAGATTTCTCTAAGAAAGTGCAGCAGACACTGATTGCCGTTCCGCTGCAGGAGGCACGGCGGGAAATGTCGTCGCCAACCGTCTTTCGGAAAATCCTAACCACAAGGTTTTGGTACTCGAGGCAGGCGGATCGTAAGGTCTCTCCCCCGCTCGCCGCTCGAGAGAAGCTCACTTTTCAACGTAGAAATGAGGAGGTCATGGAAATCATTGTCCCTGGCTACTGCACTCGCACCTCACCAAACACGGCGCAGAGCTGGAACTACACAACGACACCGCAGACTGCTTTGAACGACCGCGTACTGATCTACCCGCGGGGCTTCGTCCTCGGAGGTACCAGCTCCATCAGTGAGTACATTTGGTCTGCCTGAGTGTCGTTTGACCGCCGACACATTCTCAGACTACATGAATTACGCCCGGGGATCAAAGGAAGATTTCGACAGGATCGCGAAGGTCCTCGGGGATGAAGGCTGGTCGTGGGACAGCTTAATGCCGTACAGATTTAAGGTACAGGACGCCTTGGATATCTTAATTTGACTCGAATTCTGATGCGGGGGCCCAGAACGAACGCTTCAACCTTCAGACTCAGGACAATCACAATCTCACTGGGGAGTTCGACCCTAGATATCACGGATTCAACGGCATCAACACCGTATCACTGCCCGGCTTCCCCACGCCGATAGATAACCGGACCCTCAAGGCCATGACCGAATCTACGGAGTTTCCCTTCGTTCTCGACATGAACTCGGGGTTTCCGCTTGGCGTTGGTGCGTACGGGACAAAACTGATTTGGCTCACATTTAAATATCACTATATCAGGCTACGGACAGACCACGATCAAGAACGGATCGAGAAGCAGCTCGGCGACGTCCTACCTTGCCCCGCAGTTCGTTGCCCGCCCTAACCTGCATGTGCTGTTGAACGCGCACGTCACACGTGTTCTTGAAACTGGACCCGGCGTATTCCGCGGTGTTGAATTTGTTGAAAATATTAACGGTGATATTTTATTTTCCTACCTCTGAGCACGCTCTGATTCTGGTGCTACAGGACCAACGTTGCATTTAACCGCAGAGAAGGAGATCATCCTCGCGGCTGGCAGCGTCGAGACGCCCAATATCTTATTGCATTCGGGTATCGGTAACTCCTCGACTCTGAAGGCCCTCGGAATCAAACCACTGCACAACCTCCCATCGGTCGGCCAAAATCTGACGGATCATACGCTGGCGTTCCTGAGTTTCATGGTGAACTCGGATAACACGTGGGAAACGGCCGAGCGTAACACAACCATGGCATTGGAGGAGTTCGCCCAGTGGAATGCCACGCGGACGGGCCCGTTGGTGGACTTCCCTGGAAGCCTGTTTGGGTGGGTTCGTGCAGATCTCGAGGGCAAGTTCCCCGATCCAGCTGCCGGGCCCAACACGCCTCACTACCAGCTCATTATCGGGAATGGCTTCTTCGGTGCTCCGCCTGCCACCGGAAACTTCATGAGCATACTCCCTGCTCTGGTAGCTCCTACCGCGCGTACGTCCTGCCCTTCGCATGAACCGTGCGCTTGCGCTGATCCTATCCTGCTCACCAGGTGGCTCGATAACTATCAACAGCAGCGATCCCCTCGCGCCTCCTATCATCAACCCCAATCAGCTTGGTACCGCCTCCGATGTCTTCGTCATGCGCCAGGGGCTCAAGGGCATCCTGCGCTTCGCGTCCCTCCCCGCTTGGTCGGACTACATCATCTCCCCCGTCGGCATCAACTTCAACAGCACCGATGATGAGCTCGACGCCTACATTCGGGAGGCCTCCGTGGCCGCTTACCACACGGTCGGCTCGGCCAGCATGTCCCCGCGAGGCGCGTCATGGGGTGTCCTCGATCCGGATTTGCGCGTGAAGGGATTGACCGGCCTGCGGATTGTTGATCTCTCGGTCCTGGTAAGTCGTCTATCCGCCCAGCCCAGCCCCACGCAATCGCTGATATTCCGTAGCCTCACATCCCTTCCGCTGACACACAAGCGACCGCATACGCCGTTGCTGAAAGAGCCGCGGATTTGATCAAAGAATCGTGGGGCCCCGGGTACTTATAAAGTTTGTGCTAGCTCGCGAGGAGGAAGTAGACAGTGTAAACAATTAATTGCTGCGCTATTCCTAAATCCGTTGAGATATGGCAAACGCGTCGCATTGATGGCCCTGCCTTCGATCTTCAGAGACATGAGTTGAACAGAGAGCTATAATATGAACGGGATCC